>JAJKFI010000012.1:4284248-4310913 GCA_029204185.1 Lerista edwardsae
GAGAGAGAGAGAGAGAGAGAGAGAGAGAGAGAGAGAGAGAGAGAGAGAGAGAGAGAGAGGAGTCAAGTTCATATTGAGATTAGGATGCACTGTGCCTTCTTGGAATGTCATTTGATAGGTCACAGCAATGCTATTCCCTGCCATACTTCAAGGTCTTTTGACATTTGCTGATGACTCTGTGGATAACCAGCATGATTTGTGAAGTGCTTTTTAGCTAACTGAGCACCAGAGTTCACTTGTTGAAGAGACTTGTCGCCAGAATTAGAAACCGCAGCGGACAATTCTCTTTTTGTTGTTGTTGCGGCTTCCTTGCCTTTGCTTTCAGTAGGAATTACAGGTGTTAAATGGAGATGTAGAGATATGATGAGACTTCTTGATTGGAAGGGAATCATTTTTGACACCACCTAGGCTTTCAGCAGTTTGCTGTAGTGACATTCAATGTTATTTGCTAAGAGTATCCAAGAAGTATATCATTAAGGGCACCAGCCTACCCAGAGCCGGAATGGCAAGGCCAGCCGGCCAGTGCTATATCCAACGCTGGGTGGGGGGAGGCTGGAGCCTTCTGCAGCAAGGGAGCGTGTGCTCCCTTACTGTAGAGGAGGCTCCAGCCTCCCCTATGTGCTCCTCAGATTTGCGCCCACTAAAGAGCGGGTGCAGATTCAAGGAGACCACGTGGCCCAAATCGGGGCCTCGCGGCCTTGCAAACGGGTTTAGGAAGTGGCCACCTCCCAAGCCCGCCCACGTCCCGCCCACATTCTCCCTCCCTCCCACCAATCCCCGTGCCGTCCCGTCATGGCGCCTCCCTCGCGCTGACTGGCTTCAGCCGACACTAGGGAGGCACAACAGAACGGGTGCTGCCAGCAGTGCCAGTCCTGTTGCCGATCGGTGCCCCTGCGTCAACGTTAAGCACGCAGCATCACCACAACTCCATTCCCCCGACACTGCGCGATCCTTAGGATTGTGCTGCCAGAGGTGTGTGTCTATGGATTTCCTTGCTCAAACAGCTTTGCTCTCAGCAAAGAATCTTTTTATCAGTCAGATTGAACTGAAACATACACATTATGTTGGCCATGTGACAATGCAGTTCCAGTCTTCCTTTTATTATTGTGCAGCAGCTGTCCACAAAGCAAGGACTTAATGGCAAGTTGTAGCAAATGCAACTGTAAAGGATAACTAGCCACGTTGCAATGTACGTGACAATTCCAGATTTTCCAGCAATGGTGTTGCCAAAAATGATGAGAAAACCCTTGAAAGAAACCAGTTAATTAGATGATCATAGTTTTCCTGTCCAAAACCAGTGGAGTTTTGCTATTTTATTTAAAGCACAATTCTAACCTGTGGTGGAACAGGCAAGCTGGCTGGCCTGCACTGTATCCTAATGCAGGCTAGGAGGCAACTGGAGCTCACCATGGGGCAAAGGGCAGTGGTGGGATTCAAATAAATTAACAACCAGTTATATGACATCATAGCCGGAGCCAAAAAAAACCCGAAGCCAGCCGTGGTAAGCAAGTGGGCGGGGCCTGGCCATTTAACAACCGGTTCTATAGAACCTGGGCAAACCCCCTGAATCCCACCACTGGCAAAGGGATGCCCCTTGCCTTGGGGGTAAGCCCCAGCTAGCCTTATGGGGCTGCTCAGATCTGCACCTGCAAAGTAGTAGGCACAAGTCTATGCAGCCAGGTGTGGCCCAGATTGGGGCCGGCCAGCCCAGGAAAAGGGGTTTGGCTAGGGCCTAACAGCTGTGTCCCACCTCCATCCCCCTCTCCATCCCCCTCTGTACCCGCGAGTCCGCCCTCCCTCTGCCCTGTTGCACTTCCCGCCTGCCACTGGCACACCCTCAGCGCAGGCCTGCACTGGCAGAACTAAGCCCGCACAGCTGGTGAGCTACGCAGTGCAGGTGCACCACCACCACTGCTGCCTGCACCTGCCCAGCGGCTGAATCCGTGGCGCAGACACACCTTATGGCACATTTGCAACAACGCTGGTCCGGCGCAAGAGAGCTGCACTCTCAATCCCTTATTTTCCTTTTGGGCCTTATAAGCATGAAATGGATGTTAAAAATAATCATGATGAACACTCCACATGGATACACAGGTGATCTTTTTTAAGGAGCAGGTGTTAGCACTTTACATCACAGCACTTATCCTGCTTCTCCGTTGTCATGCTGTGAACTAAATCTGCTGCTGATGCAATGATTCCAGGGAAGGATTTTCTTCACAGCATCCTTCTTGCCCCTTATAGAAAAGAGTGGTAGATTCACCTCTCCCCCATCACCCTTTGCTGTGTCACTGTCCCAAGGTACAGAAATAAGCTCCTTGCCACCCATGTAGACCGCAGCCATGTTTGTCTACCAATTAGTGTCATCCAATCTGAGCAGGAAAGGGGCAGAACCCTGTGACAAATCAGACACTTGCGCAGCAACAACTACTTTTAGCCTTACAATGATGTGACAGAATGACGAAGACAGGCACTTGTCCAAAGCCCAGCAAGTGTCAGGGCGGTCTTGCGGCCAACAACTGCACAAATACGCAACAGGCCAAGGTTGTGAGAAGAGTTGCCACAGATTATTTGAAGTGAGAGGCTCCTCCTGTCTGTATTTATTAGTCTAGCTCTGTAGTCTAATACTATTGAAAGGCCTTGTTTTCCTTGACTCGTTTCCACTCCAGGAGTGCTTGTTATAAGCTCTTTTTTTGGGGGGGGGGATTTGATTCGGCATCAAAGTCAAGTGGACACAGTGCTAACTTTTCGCAGGATTATTGCTTCAGTGAAGTATGCTTCAGGGCAACTGACCAAGATCATGAAAAGCACTTGCATGGATTGTATTTTAAAAATCCTAATACCGAGGCAATTTATCTGTCACTCTCAAGGAATGCCAACATTGTCCATGATGATCATTGAAACATGGCAACCCGTCTCCATGATGTTGAATCTCCACCTCCTCTCTGTTAATGTGGGTCATTAATCCTATCTTTTGCTGCAAATTTTCTAGACTCTAAATCAGTGGGTCTCAAACCCTTTAGCACTAGGACCCACTTTTGAGAATGACAGTCTCTGGAACCCACCAGAAGTGATGTCATGGCAGGAACTGCCATCCTTGTGACGCCAGAGCTTGCTGCTGTCCTGAGTATGCAGCAAGAAGTTGGGTTATTTCTCAGTCATTCTCCGATAGCAAAGTGAATGAGAGTGCAATCCTATACTGTGCTGGATTAGTGAGGCCGGCAGGCCTGTGCCAAATCTAGTGTAGCATCTGGGAGGCTGGAGCCTTCCCACAGCAAGGGCACGTTTGAGCCCTTACTATAGGGGAGACTCCAGCCTTCCCTTTGAGCTACTTGGATCTGTCCCGGCTGAACAGCAGGTGCAGATCTGAGGAGGCTGCGCAGGCCAAATTGGGTTCCGCACGTTACCCCTACATCAGTGCTAAGTGCGCACTGCCAACGTAACCCTGTTGCGTCGATGCTGTGCAGCCTTTAGGATAGTGCTGTGAGAAAGGGGAAAAAAGCCTATTTAAAACCTTGATACAAGCAGAACAACCACACACCCCTCCCAATTTCCAGCATCCCATCTTCCCATATTTTCAGTATGGCCACTCTGGGTGCTGAAATTGGCTTGCAACACACTGGTGGGTCCCGACCCACAGTTTAGGAACCACTGCTCTAAATAGTTAGACTACTGGTTGCCCCATACACAAGATTCCTTGTGCAAGATTCAGCCCAGACAATCCTTGCTTGAAGTCCTCCAAAGAAAGCTGAAAACATACGAAATCCAAAAATTATTTAGAGCTCTCAGTAGGGTTTTCTCAGTCATATTTGGCATGCATGAAGATTGGGAAGTAGGCCTAAAAGCCGCACAATGGACGGTTTTGTCTGACAATCCCTTTGTGAAAGATTACAGGTTTAAGTGCTTACTTTCATTTCATGCAATGCTGGCAACAGATGGAGACATACAAAGAAACCAATCTAGGCTTATTTGCTCTGGTTACTTGGAGATATTCCCAGCTTACTGCTATGGTCCGGAAGCCTGCGGAAAGGAGGCACAGAGGTATGATCGGTTTGTTATCCCCAAGTACGGCCTTGGTTCTTCGTAACCAACATTCGGCTCGTTCAGCTGGGCCCTGGTCCTGCCTCAGCAGCATTTGAATCAGCATTTTTAATTAGAAACTAGCAGCTGAATGATTATATTACATCATCTATTCATATCAGTTCAAGCTGTGCCAAGGAAGAAGAGAAGCTCCTTTCTTCCACATTGCACCAAGTTTACCTGGAGTTTAAATCTCAACCGTTGGTCCATTTGGTGCAGAGAAACTGCTGTTCAACCCACGCAGTCATCTGAATGAAAAAGGTCGCGAGAAAATGTTCTTCCGAATTTTTTTTTTTGTTACCCAGGTGGCAAAGAGTAAGCAAGTCATCCAAGGGAACTGTTCCAGAAAGCCTTGTGGGTGTGCTAGAAAAAGTGTACATCAATTCCACACACAGCAGGAAATCTGGGTTCAAGCTGTTACTGGGAAAGTGCAAGCTTGTGAGTGTAATTATAGACAGGCCAAAGAAAAATGTATTATGGTTTTCAAAAGGAAGCCCTCTGGAGGTAAAGAACAGAGTTCCCTCAACATTATTCAGGGCCAGATCTATGCTGTATGTACATCTCCTCTATACAGCACACACAGGCTCTAGCAAGTAAACTTTTGGAGATTGTGGCTTCCACTCTTGTAAGCAGCAAGTCTCTGGTGTTCAGGATTATGAGTGTGTATAAAGTGTGAAGTCTCAGAAACGGATCTTTTCAGGTAAAGGGTCAGGGGTTTCTGTGAGGGACTCAGATAGGACATCTGTTTCCTTTCTGTCTTTTGTTCTCCTCCATGTCTTTTATTCACACACCTTCATTGACTGTTATTGTGGGTGCAGTCCTAACCTGGAGTGAGGCCAGCACAGTTAAGCCAGCAAAGTTTGGACAAACATACAAACATACAACAAACATACTGTACAAAGCAAAGCACCGTAAAGCAAGTTTGGACCACTCTCGGAGCCAGGGAGTATGGCACACGTCTGTGTTCTGGCCTCTCTGACTCCGAGAGTGGTACAAACATACTATATGGTGTTCCTTGTGCCAGCCAAACTCTGCTGGCCTAAGTGTGCTGGCTGGGTTAGGATTGTGCCCTGTGACACTTTTGGCACATCTGGGGCTCACTTGCGCATGCATTTGCAGTTCTGGTGGGGGTTACAAATGGCAGCACAGGTGGGGGGCAGCAGAGAGGCATTACATGAGTCCAGCTGGGAGTTTGGATCGGGAGTGGTGGTTCTGGATTCTTCACTTGGGAGGGGATAAACCAAGTTCCATATTACCCCAATTTGAGCCTATTGAGTGCTTGCCCAGAACCATCAGTACCACCATAGTCAACATTGCTTGGGATTTGGAGACTAGCTACTTATCATCATGACACGATTGAGATTATTATCCTTCAGTTGTCAGAAGAGTGTGTGGAGGTAGTAAGGCGGTGGATACGAGGTCCACCATTTTACATGAGAAACAAATGGGACAATTTGATGGGAAATGATCATGTGGGTGAACTGACTGAGGGTGCAATCCTAATCAATCAACAATCAACAGGTACTTATAATCTGGAGTTAGGCTAATCTGGAGTTAGGCTGGCACAAGTTCCTTGGGCCAGCCCAGGGGTGTTGCAAACGCACTGTAAAGCACATTTGGACCACTCTCAGAGTCAGGGAGGGTGCACACATATATGTGCCAGCCTCCCTGACTCAGAGTATGGTGCGAACATGCTTTATAGTGTGTTTGCGACACTCCTGGGCCGACACAAGGGACTTGTGCCGGCCTAACTCCTGGTTAGGATTGCACCCTGACAATGGTTACTGTCCATGACAGAAAGAGATGTTATAAGATACAAATATTCTTTAAGAAGAATATTTTAATATACATATAAATAAATCATGTGGCTATAAAATTATGGCAATAACCAAGCAAATTAACTGGACACTCTTCCATCTTTATTTTGCTATTAGGATTTTCACTTATCCATACTGCACATCATCATCGTCGTTGTCGTTGTCGTCGTCGTCGTCATACTTGTAATAATTGTACTTATCTAGATTTTCACTAATCCTTATAAGGGCTCTTTTCAGAAACAGATTAGGTATGTATAAAGAGGAAAAGGTGTACAGTATATCTGAAGAGATAAAGGTTGAGTATCCCTTAACCGGACTGCTTGGGAGGGGAAGGTGTCTGGATTTCTGATTTGTCTGGATTTTGGAATGATTGCATAAATATAATGAGAAATGCTTCGTCTTGTTCTTTTCACCTATTTGGGTGTTTTTCAACAATGGAATACGTCACAGAGCAGAGAATAAAACTTACAGCCTGTACATGGGAATGAGCACAAGACCTTCTTTCTACAGAAAGTTTAAAAAAAAAGTCCTGGACAAAAGTGTCTAAATTTTGAATAGTCTGGATTTCAGATGTTTGGATAAGGGATCATCTACAACAAAATGAAGAGATCAGTGAGGCAGGGGGCACATTCCTTTCCAGTCTAGGAGCACAATCCTAACCCAGAATTAGGCCAGCCCAGTTAGGCCAGCAAAATTTGGCCATTACAAGGCCCAATGTAAATCGCGTTTGGACCACTCTTGGAGTCAGGGAGGATGGCGCACACCTGTGTGCTGCCCCCTCTGACTCCAAGAATGCACCAAACATACTTTACAGTGGCCCTTGTGCCAGCCAAACTTTGCAGGCCTAACTGTGCCGGCCTAACTCCAGGTTAGGATTGCACCCTAAGTCGGTTTTAAGGACTGCTCAAAGGCTGCAGTTCTGATTTGGAATGTCCCATATTCTCATCACTCAAAATAACATGAAACCCTGAAACTCTGCACCTCGGGAGAACCCTGAGAAATGGGGCCCTTGTTGGCAAGCCAGGGTGGTTCCTGCTTTGTGTGATAAAGCGGGAGAGGGTTGCCTTGTCTGGGGATTGCTTTTAAACTTTTGTAAAAAGTGAGGATTTGCTGGACTCATAGGTGGGACTTTGGTAGACAAGGCATTCCTCCTTGTTACATCCTGTACTTGTTACATCCTTGATCTTCGGTAACACATATGAGTTGGTGCTGTCTGAGCTAAGAACCGCTCCCCCCTCCTCAGATAAGAGAGTTGCTCTCTGGCAGTCATTATATTGGTGATTTACAGGGAACATACAGATCTGCATTACCAGTGTCAGAGTCCACCAATATAAAATACAGCAAATGGGGTTTTTATCTTTCAGCACAGTACATAGTGGATGCATACGATACATTTCTTGGTCTGCATGCAATCAATCTAATATAAACCATTATCTTCAAACCAGAAGGCTGTGCTTAAAGCTGCTTTTATATGAGTCGGTATCTTAAATATGTTTGACAGTCGCAGTTCCCATGATCTCTTGCAAGCTGTGTGACCACTGCAAGATGTTGGTCCGGAGCATCAAACAGTTATCAAAATGGAGAAGGGGGTAGGATTTCCAATGAGTCTGCTGACAAGCCAAGGAGTGAACACTTAGCAAATATCAAAGTGCCTCTTTAGACGGCGCTTTTAAAGTGGTTTCAGAACTTTCCAAAGATGAAAAAAAAATGTGTTTCCAACCAAATCCCCAGCCTGAGATTAAATAGCTGTTGAGCCACTGGAAACATCGTATTTTGATATTTATAACCCCGCCCTTTCTTGAAGGAACTTCTTCTTTGTGATGGGCTGGGGTCAGCAGAATTGATTGACAGGACCCCACAACCATTCTGAGCAGGGCCCCAGCCATGGGCTGGGAGGCTGTTCAAATCCAGGAGGGTGAGATGAGAGGGTCAACTGGCCAGGGGCAGAGGGCCATTGTCCTGTACACTGTACAGAGGCTGGAAATGCCTCTCTGTTTACTTGACAGTCAATGGCATTTGGGAGGAAGCCTACCAAGCTTTGGGAGGATTGGGAATAGTGGCGGTCCTACCGGGATCTGGGGGGGGCAAGTGCCCCAGGTGCCACCCACTGCCTTCTCCACTACACAATACTTCCGGTTTTCGTCCAGAAACCGGAAGTATTATATAAAGGCTTTCTGAAGGTTCGGAAGGCTTTCAGAGAGTGACTGAACGTCACGCAAGGCGCTGTGAGCTCCAGGTAAGTGGGAGGCCTTAGTTGCTGTGGAGGAGCACCAGTCGTGGGGGGGGCGCAACCTGTGGTCCTGACACCAGGGCCAGGTCTGCAACTAATAAGATGGTATCAGTTGCAGACCTGGCCTGTTTGCTGCCCAGGGGTCAGGACCTCAGGCTGCTCCCCCTGTTCATAATGCTCAGATATTATGATTGTCAGGAAACACTCCTTCTGTTCTCTATATGTAAAATGGGAATACTTGAGGACAGATAAATATTATTACAAGAGGTATGCACATTAATGACAAAGTGGCATTATATGAGGTGCATCCTGGAGGAGAAGAACTGCTTGCGGGGAGGTGATGGCAAAGGCTTCATTTTTGGTTTTGTAATATCTCCCAGATAGCAGTAACCATCCTTCTTATCTTCATTATGCCTCTGTATTAATCTACTATCAGGAGCAGCTGAGGACATATCTATGCTTTCTATACATGCAATCTGTACATGAGTGTTTTGAAAATCTGTCAGTGGAGCACACCATAGGAACCTGTAGAATTGACTCCTTCATTATGAGAACTAACCACTACACCAATGGTTCTCCAACTTTTTAAACCGGGACCCACTGGAAGTGATGTCATTAACTCGAAAGTGATGCCATGTGATGCTTAGAAGTGATGTAATCAAGCAGGAATTGCGGTCATTGTGACATAGTAAAATGACCTCCTGCCCTCTTCTCTTATAACAGCTAGAGATACACATGTAACATGCCATAATTCTGCAGTGAGCTTCCATCAGAGGCATACCCAGGGCTTTTCATGCCCAGCGCAATGCCACCGTGCAGCATCATGACATCATTTTGGGGGTCTCAGCAGCCACTGAGACAAAATTGCCTGAACGGCTGCTGAGGGTCAAGTGCGCCAATAGCTTCCTGACTGGGGAAGCTATTGGGGCATGCATGATGGCGCCCACCTTCCCTTTGGTACCCAGGGCTCTTGTCCGGTTTTGCTCATTGAAGATACACCTCTGGCTTCCATGCCCCATAAGCAGTGGCGTCATGCAGCCGGAACGCTTGGCGGGAGGAACAGGTGAGTGGCAGCCTGCCCGTTGCGTTCTGGTCCGTTTTGCCATCTTCCCCACCGGGGGCGGGGAAGGCGGCGAAACGGATCAGAACGCAACGGGCGGGCTGCCGCTCACCCATTCCTCCCGCCCAGCATTCCGGCTGCATGACGCCGCTGCCCATAATTAGCAGCCAATGAAATGGAACGTAGGGTGGGGTGGGGAAGCTCATATCATGCATTAACAGCACAAGCCCACACATATTCACTCAGAAGTGATTGCCATATAGTTCCATGAGCTCATGTTCCATGAGCCATGAGTGGTATGCGTGTATCAGGGACCTGTAGGGAGACTGCGCTGTTGTTATTGCTGCAGCTCTCTATACTGGGAGAGACTAGCACTGGAGCAGACAAGAGCTTGGCCTCCCCAGCAATCACACTGCACACATGCTCCACCCAGTTTGAATGGTTGTGCCATCACTGGGGGAGTAAAGGGAGCTCAGCCTCCCTGCACATCCTCGCATGCTAATCTCTCCCTGTATAGAAACTTAGTTGCGGCAGCAAAAGCTCGGTCTCTGTTGTGATTGTGCATGCACTGCATGGAAGCTCAGTGACCCCAAAATTTGGCAGTGTCATCACATCTCCATCATACATCCGGGTCATGAAGCTCCATGTGCACCAAGCTCCCCAGCACTGTGGACCTCTCCATACATCACTGATGTGTATAGGATTGCTGCCTAAAGGTGACAGTAGAGAGAAGAGAGGGAGATGAGGTGCTGTCCTGTATCTGCTACAATATCTAATTCAAGCCTGAGATGACATGGCAATAGAAGCTTAATATAGTGTAGTGCACTGTTTCTCAAATGGTGGGTCAGGACCCAATCGGTGGGCTGTGACACAACGTCATGGAAAGCTGGGAGCAGCCACTTGGAAGCTGCAGACCTAACTCTTGCTATATTCCTTTTTTGAGTGTTAACAATTCGAATTTTCAAGTGAGGATTTTTTAAAAAAAAAATTAGTTCAGTGCCTTTACATAATATTTTGTCCTAATCTTGCATTTTGTCAGGGATGTTTCATGGTTGGACAATGGTTGCAGTCCAAGAAAGCCCATTTGCATGTCATGGGACCTCATTTTCCTTGTAGTTACTAGAGAGTTCCATAGAAACCCCATGCTGAGAAAAATGACTACGGACAAACTACGGCCCAGGGGCCAAATCCAGCCTACCACAAGATTTTAGCCAGCCTGCAGCAACTTAAAATAGTTGACATTTTTACTCATTATATAGCATTTCTCAAAAGTTTAAGCATAGCATTTTTTCTCTGTAAATGCAACATTTCTCTTTTGTTCTGAATCATATCATGCTGATTACAAAAAAGATCCAAGTAAAACTTTTTTTCATTCATTTAAATTTCATTCATTCATTTATAAAACCGACTTCTTCTTTTTTTGGCCTGTGAAGATCTGTAAAATATACGATGTGGCCCTCATACTGAAAAACCCGGAGACCCCTGGACTAACTGTTCACACAACCACATCCAAACACCAAACACATCCTATTATCAACTCTGCACAATCTTGTGCATTGCTTAGTAAAAGGCAACATTTCAGGCAGAGTAAATAACAGTGAGAGTGAGCCAGTGTTTCAGTCACCTGCCTATCAATCAAATTGTGAAAGGCCAGGAGTTCAATGAATTGATGACACCTTTGAAGTTCTTTTAGCTATTAACAAGTCAGTATGAGAGGGTGGGAAAACAAGCATTCCATTTTCATTTCTTTAACACAAACAAAGCCACCCTTCTCATAGAGACGTGTTGAAATTTTTCATCTCTCCTGTTATCCCTCCATCTCTGTCCAGCACTCACAGTGGCTGCCGAGCTTGCTTTTTAAATGGGTGGCCTTGTCACCCCATGAAATACTACATATATCAACACCAGGGGCCTAGTGCCATGTCTAAATAATTGCTATGCTGGGGAAAAACTAGCAGTCAAGGTTTTTGTGAACCATTGTTTGGCGTGCAATATCATTATTGTATTATTAGCATTCTATACAGTATTAATACATTTTTATTATTATTTTACACATAAATATTGAAAAGGAGAAAAAACAGAGGAGGGAAAAGAGAAAAAAATTCCAGGGAGTTTGCCATGTCTAAATTTTGACTGCGAGGGAGACAACGAAGTCATGGGGGAAAAAAGGGGTGTGATGTGCTTGGGCTTGTTTTGTAAATAGTCTCTTTTTCCAAGTCTCTGCCCCTGGGCCACACGGCCCTGCTATATACCAGGTGCAGGTCCATGTAGTCCATAGGGCGGGCTGGCGCCTACCCCAGGGCAAGGGCGCAAACGTGCCCTTGACTCATGGAGGCTCCTGCGCAGTCCCAACCTCTGTTGGATATAGCACAGGCTCACTGGCCTGTGCTATTTTGGTGCAGGTTAGGATTGCGCCTTGCTGTTGGCTGCAAGAGGGAGCCTCTCAATCCAAAATTGTGGAAATCCCCTTCGAGAGGAGTTCAACTCACTCCATATGCATTGGCCTTGAAGCTTTTGGGATTTCTTTGAGTATTTGTGTTACCCTTATTGCTACTGAAGTCTTGGTCATTTTTACTATGGTGCTTATTTTTTAAAAACACTCATTTTTTATCTTTATAATATACATTATGCTATTCCCCTTATGGAGCCCTTAAGCTCCTCCTAGGGAGTCACTGATTGAAAAGTAGGGGGGGGGAAACCTCAAATCAATCAAGGTGCTTTGCTTCTTAAAGAGGAGCAAAACTGAATGGTTGTGATGAGTTTGGTCTTTATAGAAGCCCAGCCTTTTCTTGGTGCCCTGGTCTGCCACAGAGAACAGATCAATTTGCACTATAAGAAAATTCCCCATATTCAGCCTTCTCTGAACCTGACCCATTCTTAAAATCCTCATTGAACATTGCCTTCCCTGGAGAAGAGTGTCTCAAAGTGGTCCTGTTCTTTAAATGCACAAGTACAGGGGCGGAGGGAGGGTGTAGCCAGGGATGTGGAATGCATGGGCGCCGGCAGCAGGGGGGCACCAGCAGAGTGAGGAGGAACCGGCGCGTTGAGGAACCGGCACGTCGTTTGGCCCTCCCTCCCTCCCTGGCGCTCGTAGCGCTCCGAAATGGAGCTCTTCCGGGCGCAGGGAGGCGTGGCGTGGCGGCGCATGGGGGCGGGGCGATGTGCCGGGGGTGTGGTTTCATCGCCCTGCCATGGGTGCGATCCGCGGCCCTGATCCTCTCTGTACGCCACTGCACAAGTATAGAACAAGTACACAAGTATAGAAATAAGGCATATGGCTTTTGAGTAATACTTACAGGAGTTACCAGCACTGTTTGTATATGCCCAGGTGAATGCTGTCAGTAGTATTCAAGTGCATGAATGAAAATTAAAAAAAAGAAAGAAACTCAGGACAGGAGTTAGTTCAAGACAATGCGCACATTTCTGGGAATCAGAAGACACCTCTCAAATGCATAGAAAATTCTCTTTACAACCATATTTTTTTGCAGTGGCATCGGTTGCCTGTTGGAGCTCTTCCCAAATGCTCTCCAGACTGCAATAATTTAATTAGGAGGCAACTCTTCCTTATCAATGGGCTGATTTCAACCAGACACTGAGATAGCAGGGTGACAGTAGTCCAAATCCATCGTCATTGGAAGTCTGTTTCTGACATGAAGAACAATTAGTTCAACAGGGAAGCTCATTTATCTAGAGATGTGACATGGAACTATTTGGGAGTTATCAAGTCAAAGCATGCGTGTGAACAAGAATTACAGTGAATTGCAATAAAAATGAAGACAAAAAGATGATGTTGAAGGGGCATTTGTTTTGACAAGGGAAAGGGCAAGGAAGAGCTTTTTTAAATAAATAAAATAAAAATAAATAATGTGCTGAGGAGGATAGCAATTGTGTTTGGACCCAAGCCATATTAAGTTGTCCATCCCCACAAGGGGATGAACACCAGAGGGTTTTTTCAGGGTTTGTTGATGTATGTGCTAGTTCTGCCCTGCTCTCCTCATGGAAATCTATGCTGAGGTTTCCTACCCGTGGTTATAGAGCGCTGTTCAGCCATTCTTCTTCATACATGAGGTCTTCTCTAGAGCACACAGATGAAGTTTGCACTTAGCTCTGCCCCCCCCCCGATAGTCATTTGTCCTCACTGACAAATGCTTATCACAGGGAGAGTTTCTCCTTCTGATTGCCACCATGGAACAGTCTATGAAGGCAATTAGGAGGACAAAATCTCCCCATGATCACTGTTTGTCACTGCACACAACATCCGTGTGCACACTTAAGTGGCAGTGTTCTAACCAATGCAGCTGAGTAAGCCCAAGTCTCCATTTAATCCTGAAGCTCACATCCTGGGCCAGTCACCATTTCTCAGCCTCCCCTGACTAAGAAAGTTGTTGTGGGGCAAGTCCACGCATGCTGTCCTTGGTGGTAAAATACAATGGAAGATATAAATTAACCTGACATTTCTCGACCCCATAGAGAGCTTAAACACAAAAGACCAGTGTGGAGGCAATGGAGCTAAGTCGAGGATCTTCTTGCAACTCTCCAGACTCTGAGCTTGACAGTACTCCCCACTTTGTTTCAAAGGGCTAGGGGAGTGTTCTTCAACCTGTGAGTCAGACCCCAATGGGGTAGCGAAGCCTACGCTGCTGACCACCATTGTTAATTGCGTAGAATTAAGAAGCATTGCAATCCATTGAATTTAAACTAGTTGCACATTAACCATCTGTCAGCTTTAAATTTAGAAGATGGACAGCCCAATCCTATTGATGCCGGGCATCAGCGCAGTGGGGGCTGTGCCAGCGCTGGGTGTCATAAACGCTCTGTAAAGCATTTGTTGGCACCCAGAGAGTAAGTGGCACTGGTGGGCAGGCCTGCACCATCCCATGGGTGCTGCATCTTCCCGACAGCTGCAGGGGCAGGTAAGAGCTGTGCTGGGTGGTGGAGGGGTGAAGCTGGAAGGGTGGAGGGAGGAGGGGATGGCAGAGAAGGCCTCCACCTTATCCTAACTTCTGTCCCATGTCAGCTGGCTGACATCTACAGCCATCTACAGCCAGCTGGCCGTATTTACAAATACAACATCTATTAGAGGCTAAATTTGGACCAGCCGCAATTTCGGCCTCCCAGACTCCATTAATATTAGAAAGGCTTATTGGAGCTAATACGAAACGGAAGCCCACAGTATTTCTATATAAGCACTTAATGTCCTGGAATAAGTGTGATCTTGATCCTACTCGAGCCCAGTGGAATAAGGAATTGGAATGCCCCGTTTTGCATGAGCAATGGAAAATTGTACTCGCAAATATTACTAAGATAGCCGTGGATCTTAAATTAAGGATGATTCAGCAAAAAATTCTTCTTAGAGTTTACTGGACCCCAACGGGTCTTTTTAATAAGGGACTTGCAAAGGAAACCAACTGTTGGAGATGTGGTGAACCAGAAGCGACATTGAGGCATATGTTTTGGACCAGCATAGTAGTTCAGCCTTTCTGGACAGAGGTTATTAATTCTATTAACATGATACTAGAACAAAGGTTACGTTTTGTGGACATGTATATTCCTTTTAATTACTTGCCAATAGTATAGAAACTTTCGGAAGGCCAACGGAAATGGGTTCCCTGTGCCCTTACTGTTGCCAAAAGACTCATATTGAAGGGTTGGAAAGACAAATGCCCACCAACTATTTTACAATGGATGGAGGAACTCTTGACTCTCTCTATATTTGAATCAGTCGTATATCATAGACAACTCTGTATGGATAAATATTTGGAGATATGGAATTCTTTTTTAAAATATTTGTCTATAAAAGTTTAATAATAGCTTATATATAATTTTTTCTTTTTCGTTTCTCTGATTTTTCTTTCATTGATTATGATGATATATATAATGTTTAAAATTTACTGTACAAAATTTACTTCATATTTTCTTTTTCTTTTTTTTTTTGCTACTAATTTGTTATAAAGAAGAAGAAAAAACTCCTGTCCCATGTCTGAAAACCCTACATGGGCTACTTGGTTCTGTGCCAGCAATCTAGCAATTTAGTCGGTGCAGATCTGAATAGCCTCACTGAGGAGGCTAGGGCTCTACATTTTGCCCCTTATGTTTTGTAATTGTGAAATTTAACTTATTAATTTCCCTCCTTTCTCATGCTGAAGCAAATGTCCAAATTGGCTTACGAAGTTTCATGCAAAAATATACAATACGTAAATATTGCAATAAGTAGGAAATAGGAAACAATATGAAATCTAGCAACTTGCTTAGGGCTCGATGCTATCGGGTTTAGTGTGGGTGGTACAAGGGTACCGCTGGCGCTGTTGTCGCAAAGATGCCATAAGACATCTCCAGCACCAGCGGTAAGGCTACTGCCACCACCAGCCCAGTCCTGGACCCGAATGCCTGGAGGTGCCCACGTGGAGCCAGCAAACAGTGAGTTTTACCACTGCCAGCACTGCACATTTTCTGGATGGGTAGGGAGGGCAGAACTGGGCAGGGGAAAGGGCAGAATAGGGGATGGGACCGACGGTAGCCCTCTACTAGAGCCTAACCCCCATGTTGGGCCATTGTTGGAATGTCCCATCAGTATATTGGAATATGAGTCCCATCAGTGGCCCTGCACCCTTACCAAAGAGGAAGGGGACAAATGTTGCCTTATCGTGAGGTGCCTCCGGCCACCTGTCCAACACCTGTAGGATTCAGTGGTAGCCGTTTGGCTACCGCTGCACCTCTGCCATCTGGGCAGCCTAGGATTGGGCTTTATTGAGCAACAGTATAATTCCATTTGAGCAGATGGAGGATAAAAAAGGTACATTCACCTAGAAAGCCAAAGACCCAGGCTGTCGAAGTGAATTTTTCTGCAGTCTATGTACTAATGTACTAAGTCTATGTGCTGATGCAACCCAGAGGACAGGAAGATGAGCTTGGAAAGTTCCCTCGGGGTCACAAACTGTTATGCTGTCATTAAAGGTTTAGGAACATATGCATATAATGTAAATAAATCAAGATACATTTGAAAAGCCCTTGCAAATTTCTGGAAATCCTATATAGAAAGTGGGTCTCGGAAGTGTAAAGGTTGTACAATTATATTTCCACCAGAGGTGTATGTGCTGAAAATGCAACATTTGCATTTTGAACTAAATGGAAACAATTATATGGGACCTATCATGAGGGCATAGAGGAGATTTCCCTCACCCCCCAGATTTCTTGAGGGGCTCCATAGTTTTATGAGCAGAAGATCTCTTAAGTATGTTCCTGCACCAGATGTGGTAGTTTGCTTCTGATTCAGAATGAAACATTGGACAGGATCCAGAGAGATTGCTTTCCTTGACTTTTCAAAGCATAAACCTTTTCCATTAAGAAACCCATATGACTTACATACAGATGTTTCCAAAGTAAAAAAATGAAAGTGAGTAATTCATGGCTTAAGTTTCCCTTTTTTTCAGAATGGGCTCATGCTTATGTCTCCAACATAATGTTATTTTTTTTTTTAAATGATTTTATTTGCAAGCATTTGGCAAGCAGTGGTGGTAACTTGGTAAGCCCAGCAAAGCTCAGTCAGGTCAAAAGACAGGCTCAAAGGTCAGTGCTATGCAAACAGTCCATTGGAAACAAGGGAACAGGGGTTCAGGCTCTGACAGGCTAAAACGAGAGGACACACATATCTGGAATTAGAAGGAATCACAGAGATTCTGTAATCCAGCAGAGTGACTCTAGTTCAACTCCTCACCCAATACGTGGCCCAGACTGGAAATTCTACAGTGAAGAGTGGAAAATGCTAATGGGCTGCCTGACTCAGCAGGTGTGTTACTCGTACTCCGGATCCAGCCGTAGGGTAGTCTGCTGTGATGCCTGTTGTGCCCCCTTTTAGCCATTATTCCATCTAATATTGCATGGAGTAGAGATCTACAAGATTCAAAAACTAAAAAAAATATAACTATGTGATAAATTTTTCTTGTCTTTGGAAGCAACTATTTGTCCATCCTCCCCCCAGCTGTTCCACCCCCGCCCTTCCCCTGCCCTTCCCCCTTCCCTGTTCCACCTCCACATTGCTCAGTCCAGATCTCTGGGGGGCGCTGCTGCTTCTTCTGCCAGTGGTGGCGTTCCTGTGGTGGGGGAGAGGAAAAACACCAAGTGCTGCAGGAGCCTGAGCGCCTGCGTAAGTCAGCACAGCACACTGTGCATTTTGCCCCCTCCTGCAGGAACGCCACTGTTGGCACGGTTACATATAGCATGGTTTTCATTGGCACTGGAAAATGTTAAGATTGGGCTGTTAATAACACTTACTATAGGCCTTTGCTCTTTCCCCTTTGTGCAGTAGCCTCTGCCATAAGGTTGCCTTTAGGGGCAAGTTAACACTTTTTCAAAAAAAAAATTCAACAAAGTCCAAGAACCAGAAGTAATATTTCAGTCTGGGAAAGGGAAATATTTCAATCTTCTCACCTCCTTCTATCAGGAAGTTTTAGGCCTGCCTTCTGTTACAGGACCACACATTCATTATTGTCCTTACATTGCTAGAATAGAAATAAGCCCATTTTCCTTTTAATTCTCATAATTCACCACTGAAGTGAGGTAAGCACAGAGATAATACCGTGAAGTTCTTATAGTCAAATAAGTCAAATAGTCAAATTTAGTTAAATAGTCAAAAAGTTAAATAGTCAAATTTAAACCCAAATCTCAGTAGTCCTGGTCTAAGTGCAATCTTTTATACCTTGCTCTCCACTGACTCTCCTATATTATTTATATATTTTTTCTAAAATTTTGATCTGGTCAGAGTTGACTCTAATAAAATTATGAAGATGTTTCACAGCCCTCCAAAAATGTCAAGGGAGCAGGAGCATTAATCAATATGCCGCTTATCCATTGATTATTTTGTTTTTTTTAAATACTTCTGAAGTGTAGTTTCCCATACCTGCACCACAAATACTTTATTATGGCTGGCAATTGGAACACTTCCTTCCTTGTGCCATAATTGCCAAACTCCTGGGAGTTTTCTCATTAAGAGACCAGTGTCAGATACTGACAGACTGCAGAACATAGTCTAGGCTTTCAACAGCTGCCCGCTCATTATTCGACTGATGATGTCTTTGGAAATCCATTTTAAAAAAACTTCTAATTTTTTTTAGGAGTTATAAATGAGTTTACATTGTAGAAAAAACACAGGGTAGAAATTCATGTATTCCACTACTGATTTTAAACTTCTATCCTTCCTCTTATTTGTGTATGAGTGACACTGTAGCTGGGTACTTTTCCTCATTGGCTCTAGCCTGCTTTTCCTGTGTCACCTCACACATCATGCCTGGTGCTGTGAAATGTTTCCCTTGTTGGTCATTGGGACTTCCCTTTGAAAGGACTGATTAATGGCAAGTCAAGTTTAACACAGACATCCACCTCTTTTCTGATGTCCTGACCCAACCAGTTCTCTCCGTTTAATGAAGTTTAAAGAGAAGACTTGAATTGGACTGTGGGTCAATGCTTAATCTTTCTGATTACATGCATCAGTCATTTCCACTTTACGATGTCTTAGAATGTTGTGAATAGACATGTTCCCAAAATCATTTAGGGTCTAGAATACCGAGAGGTTATTTGGGGAAATCCTTCCCAATATTTCACTATTTTATACATCATATTACATAGTTACCCCTGCTAACATGGCAAGAGGCATTTTTTTCAAGTGGTGTTCCTCTTAGATTTAGCAGAGAGAGAGTAATTGTGCCTCTTTACCACAGCAGTGTCTTTTCTAGTGGCTGTTGCTGGTGACGTTCTGCATTTTTTTCAAAGATTGTGAGCCCTTTTGGGACAGGGAACCATGTAAATTTATTTATTTTTTGCCTGTAAACCACTTTGTGAACTTTGTGTTGCAAAGCGGTATATAAATATTGTTGATTGATCGATTGATAATTTTTTATTAATTAGATATTAAATATTAATATTAATTCCAAAAACAAGGTTGTTTCATTTTATACCAGCTGTCAGAAGCATCCGCAAATATACTTTTAAAGCTTTGATCTAGCCAGGCAACATTGTTAGATCCAGTGTCAAAGTGAGCAAACTAGTTTCTTTTCCCCCCACCTAAGAAATACATTTTGAAATCAAGATGTATTAATTTGGTTCATGCCAGTAGCTGATTCATGGAGTTGGAAAACATGCTCAAATGCATATGGTCGAACCCATCACATTGTTCTTTGTTTGGTACAAGAATATACTGTATTTTTAAAGCTTCAAAAAATACTCAGTTGGGAAAACATCCTGGTGAAACTGGTTGTTTGGACAACATGAGAGGTCCTGCATGAAACTACACCCAATGATAGGAAAGACAAGTTTCATAGGATATATAAAAAAGGAAGAGATGATTACCAGCAATGGGGTGTGGTTCAGTCCCAGACCACCATTGCACTGTTGTATAGCAGCTGAGATAACCTGATTGCTACCATAAATGAACAATGAGAGAGAGAGAGAGAGAGAGAGATGTTCTTCCATGAAGATACTTCCATGCTGCCAGCCTATCACACCTCTGTGTAGTTGAATCCAGTGGTGTCATTCAAAAGATTTAGGAACAGGAACTCACTATTGAGTTCAAATTCAAATGTTGGGGGGGGGGGGAAACCGGAAGCAGCCACGGAGCCCATTAGGATCCGGAACGCCCGTTCTGGTCCGTTCCCCCTGAATGACATCACTGCCTTCTCCCCAGTGGGCTGCAGACTCACCAGAGCGGCTGCTGACTCCATGTGTGTGGCTGGAGGGAGCAAGGAAGGGGGCTGTGCAGGACGGGACTTCCCCACTGCAGCCCTTCCCCCTTCGCCCCCCTAGGAATCCAGAGTCGCTCCCTTTAACCCTCTGAGTGCCGGCCAACCAAGAAGAAAAGCTCTTTGCAGAGGAATTGGGAGGGGGAGGAGGGAGAGTGAAGTGGGCGGAGTCAGCCCTAATTTTAACTAGTGGAACTGAGTTCCCCCGCGTTCCCCCTGCATGACGTCACTGGTTGAATCCCTACTTTTTTTTAAGTGAATAAGCCCATTGAAGCTTGTTTGGACATACTATCTTTCTTTTGCCCACATGCATGCATGCATGCATGCATGCACGCATGCACGCACACACACACACACACACACACACACACACACACACACACACAGAGGCACACTGTCCATAATTGGTTTTCTACTTAGTATGAATAAACCTCCCCAAGTATCACCCATATCAGTTGTGGTATGGGTTGCTTGTAACTGCTTGTGGGTTTCCTGGCAGCCAAGAATGACACCAGCCCCCCTCACAGGCCACTGCTGCTCATTTTGCTGTGTGTTCCCCCCCCCATTATTTTTGTACTCGGGTTTCAAGCACTCAAACACTGTGACCCTCAACACCTGTGCTACTGATTAGGGCCTGCAGTACCAGGATTTTACAATGCTGGACCTATGCAGTGGTTGGTATTGCCTGTTCTAAGCTTTTATTTTGCTGCTGGGAAATACTGTTCCCTTGGCAGGTCCGAAAAAGTCAATTCAGTGCACTCTTTCTTGAAAGACACTTTATTAAGCTAGAGAGGGATTACCTCTCATGCATGGTGTGTCCCTCCCCACCCCACCCGATTATTCAGGCTGTTTGTTTTTGTGGAATGTCTTTTCTAACTTGGCACCACCAGAAAGATTGCTCTTATCAGCACTCAAATACCAGTCACTCCCTTATGAAGCAAGAAAAGATACACCGTGTGGTCCCAGGGGCTAAGGAAATGTTGGCTTTTCATCGGTTTGGGAGCAAGACTCTCACTGTCAAGCTCACTATCTGTTGGACTCTCACAGATAAACAGTTGATAGGCGCTCACAACACATTCCTTTCATGTTCACTTATTTCAAAAGCAGACTCTGCAGTCTAACACTAGCACATCCCTTGAAGTTATATCTCTGGACTTTTCTCTTTGGCAGCCATGTTGTAATTAGTGAACGGAGCAAAGATATTTTACCCTACTTTGTCTATTCTCTCAGTTGCAAACAAATGCGATGGGCTTTCTTTTTACCCGCCCCACCCCCAATTTTTTTTGGAGAAGGGCATGTCACACTCTCTGCTTGCCTTATAAATCCCTATTTACAGCAGAAATTCTTTTAAATTAGCAGAGACGTAAACTATGAGTTCAAATGATAAGAGCTCTTGCAAAAGTAATTTATTGCTTTTGGAGCTAAGCTTGTCTGTCTTTCAGGATTTAATGTAATTTAAAATCAACATATTAAAATGAAATTAAGATAAAGAAAAGCATGCTATCATTTCCTCCACTTGGGGAATTGAAAAAATATGCCATGAAACATGGCGGTTTTTCTGTTTAAATTGAAACACACACACACACACACACACACACACACACACGCACGCACGCACGCACGCACGCACGCGATTCTGTTAGAATTTAAGGTTACTATTCACAGATAGGCTAGTTTTGGATTTTTTAAGCCACAAAAGCAGAAGGAATTCAGTTTCACTCTTCAAGTATCAGTCACTTTATTCTCACAATATATATTCAGTTTTATGACTTTAACCATGCACAAAATGTTGGCTACACACCGGGCACATATCTGAAACCAGAATATGTTCAGTCTCACTAGCACAATGTAGCATGTGCTGGTAAACCAATTCACCACAAGGTGTTGTTAAAACCAGAAAGCCACTTGATGAGACATCTCAGTGGTATTATTAGTAAACAGAGCACATGATCTTTAAAAGAAGATCATTGTTCTCAGTTCTTCAGTACAGCTGAGAGATATTTTCCCCACACACTCTCTGACAGTGGGCCACTAAATAAATTTCAAGGAGTATTCTCAGCTTATTCCCACAGTAACAAAAGCAAGACTTATATGAGATCTGGCAAAAAACATATGTCACTGTAGGTTTGATACACCACGGTGCCAGAGTCTCATAAGTATATAACCCAACTTTCACTTCGCAGAGTTGGGTTACCAGCAGAAGGTCATGATGGCTACTCAATCATTTTGTTAAGTGACACAGTTATGTCATAAATTTAGAGAAACAGTACCACACGCTAGTTTGGAGTTATTGTGAGGACCAAACAGGGAGCCTAATCCACTGTAACACCCTGTGCATGATGCAGTAACACCAAGGAGCTTATATTGACTGGAGGGAACATGACGTCACATTCTTGAAGCCATGGGTATAAACTGAGATCATTGCCACGAAGGAGGATTGCCGCCGCGGAGTCACGAATCAAAATCTCCCTGCCCGTGTGTAAAAGTTAATCTCAACGTCTTTAAGCATGCCTGCGTGTTCTGCATACGGGTGCACGAATCGCTGTACGAAAAATGGGATTACTTTGCACAGGTACTTAAAATCATTGTGATTCGTTGCTACAGAAAAATATTACTTCATAAAGTGTGCAGCCCTTCACAAACTGAAGTAGATATGAAGAAATAAAATAAAAATAATAATATGTAATATTTTTGAAATTCTGAACATTAACAGAATTTGTTTTTTTTGGGGGGGGGGTGAGTGTAGAAGTTTAAAAAAAATACTCTTAATAGCCTAGAAGTAAAAAAGAACTACTCTCATATTAACAACTACTTGTGTTAGGAAGAGATTTTAATGTAATTTTCCTACATATTTATCTAATTTTTGCCCACCCTCCCCTTTTTTTCTTTCCTTCCCGTTCACACTTTATTCCTGCTTGTGTAGATTTCAAAAAATAAGTCTGTCAAAACAGTGCAATCCGAGTTTAAATAGACAGCAAGTGGCATTTCGTCCGGTATGTTCAGTAATATAATTACGTGGAATTAAACCTTGGAATTGCATATTAACTCATAATAAGGTTACCAATGATGTTTCTACACAATCACACATTGTTATTTTGGTAAGTTTTTACTTCAGGAGTAAACTATTAAGTCCTAAAGATCACGCGAAAACCAATCTGAAATGCTTGGAATCAGCATTGTTTTGAGTATAATTACGTCACCGCTAAGCCCGCCCCCTGGCTTCACTTCGTCCCTATCTAACTGCATGGGCAGGGCCACCTCCTGAGTAACACCTACACAGCTACCACTGTACCCCACGGTGGAGTTTCAGCCTCTGGAGGTAAGGCAATAGCTGTTCCCTTGCCCCAGGATAACCCCCTAGCACCCTGCATTAGTGACCAGAGCGTCTGCAGCCGCAGCAGACTCCTGACTCTGTGGCTGATGCTCTGGCATGGAGTCTTCCATGCCAAGGTATCATGATGAGAGTGCGACAAGCAGGGCATTGCTGCAGAATGGCCCTCCCTCCCTTCTGCTCCTGGACCCAGTTGGCATGAAATTCCCCTCCCCCAAAGCAATTGGCAGTGATGCCACTGCCAGGTGCCTCACTGTTACCATTCATATTGGTGAGTAGGGGGGCCTTGCGGGGGGGGCGGGCACCAGCAAGAAGCATTGCATTGCTTCTAAGACAGGCCTGGTGCTCAATCATTTCACTTGCTCACCTCATCTGCTTTGCCCACCCACCTTGGCTGCTTTACTCACCCACCTCACTGCCACCGCTTGCTTGTGCTTGCCCTGCCTGCCTGCTTGGTCCCCCTCCCCCTCCAGAGGGGCCTTAGTCCTGAGGGAGTGGCTACCTGTGGGGGTACAGGCAGCACAGGGATTCAGGCCAGTGGCATTCCTAGGGAGGCGGGTTTTGCAGCGCCTGAGCTCCTGTGTAATGCAGCCCCGCCCCCTCCCCTTCAGAACCATTCATAGCTTGGAGAGCCGTGAATGACTCTGAAGGTGAGGGGGAGGGGCCGCTTTATACAGGTGCTCAGGCTCCTGCAAAACTTAATGTGTGCGTGTGTCCCTCCCCCGCAGGAACGCCACTGGTACAGGTTGCTACTGAGGAGCTGTCCAGTGATTGTGCCCACTGTGTTTTAAGTAAATTGATGATTGTGTGTAAGATAAACTACTCAGCTAATACTAAGTAATGGCATAAGCCACGTTGGGTTGAATTTTCCCCGGGGGGGGGATTCTTCAGACTGTGCAACCTTGATTCAGATTTGATGACTAAATCTTATTTCTAACATAGTAGGAGAAGGAATAATTGGTATGTTCCCCGTTAAAATTGCAAAAAATAAATAAAAAAAATTCTTTCCAGTTCTAGGTTTTATGTTTTTGATAGCCCTTAAAATCTGCTAGTTAGAGAGAATGAAACAAGTGCCTCTCTGAGTCACTTATCCCCAAGACTGTAAAGTTAAATTCATTTTGAGGAAAATTGCTTTTTGAAATGTTCACAACTTAGTCACTCTGTTAAAAACACAATTTGAATGAATTCTCTGCCTTTCGGGCCTGTCTAATAACAGCAGATGTTAAATACATGAGTCAGACACAAGATCTTATTTTTCCCCAGTTTATTCAGTATAATAAGGTAATTGTCCAGGCTGTTACTCTTTGAGCTTGATTCTACAAACACCAACATTTTGCTTCTAAACAGACTTATTACTGGAAGCAAAGTCCTATGGGTTTCAGTGGAACTTATTTCCTGTAAGTGTACTTAGATCACAGCCTTGAACACACAAGAATCTCTCACACACAAAGAGCACTAAATTGTATTTATACTAATGAGAAGATTCTTTTAGCACAGTTATAAATATTAGCTGCAAAACTGCCAACTCATTTGTTTAGAATTAGCAAGAGTTTGTGCCTATTCTTTCTCAAAATATAGAAGAGAGGCCTAGAATTATGAGATTTAAAGGGGGGGGAGGCTTTTTTCCAGATTTTTGTTTTTGGGCTCCTATTTATATTTCCAAGCATTTCTTTGTAACCAGATGTATGAACATATATTTTATTTTAAACAAAAATAGGAATTGCAGCGAATATATATATATTTGCAGTGTTAAAAAATACTACAAACTTTATAGCTGAAGAAACAAATTCAGATTCATAGCTGAAGAAACTACCACATTGGAAAGTGATTAGAAATTCAAGACCACTAATTACATATAAGTGCTTTACTATGTAGCACATCCATATGGCATAAGCTAAATATTATAATGCATTATGGTCTTGCATACATGTCATTGCCTAAACTCAGACATCGTCATAGAAGTGAAACAGTATAGACTAGAGTATTCTAAAAAAAATAGATTGTCTAAAAATCTTGGAGAAAATTAATGCTAACACACTCAATATATAGTTTAAAAAGTATAAAATACTTGGACCACATAAATCTATTTATCGCCAGTCATTAAATGCTCCTCCAAAGGAAAAGAAAGGCACATTGCATCTGGAACACATGGCCAAGCTTGGTCTTTGGTGAGCCTTTATGGAAAGGAAGTTCAAAATCTGGGAAGCAAACACGGAGAATCTCCGTCTACCTGCCTTTGTTAGTCAGATGTTAGTCAGATGCCTGGACAGTACACGTATACAGGGGTGTAGCTAAAGAAGTGCAGATGGGTGCAATTGCACCAGGCCACAAGCTTTAGAGGGGTAACAAGCTAAGCTTGACACTAGTGGCCAAAACTGTGAAAACCTTGGTATGTATGAATAACACCAACATGTTATATACAATTCTATGTGGAATTAAATGCAGAATGCAAGGAAACAAATTAGAGTGCAATATTTTCATTCTATCAAAGGTTATGGCGAAAGACACAAGAAAATGAAAATACTACTGTGATGTCACTTCCTGTTGTAACATCACTTCCAGTGCATCATTTTGCCCTCTGCACCGGGCTACACTTTCATTAGCTATGCCA
Organism: Lerista edwardsae; assembly: GCA_029204185.1. Taxonomy (NCBI): domain Eukaryota; kingdom Metazoa; phylum Chordata; class Lepidosauria; order Squamata; family Scincidae; genus Lerista; species Lerista edwardsae. Next base: position 4,310,105 of record JAJKFI010000012.1, read on the forward strand.
GTGCATGTACATACTCAGGGCAGTTTTGCACATTACAAGCACGCACCCAAAGCGGCTGCCCCACTTGTTTGCCATGCTCTTAGATGCATGAGCAAGACATGCATTTGGAAGGTGTATATTTGAAAACTGATTCACCCTATTACTAAGTACGCCTTGGTCCTTTGCCATTTGTTTTGAAGTCTCTTCCACCACTGTCTGGCATAAGCACAGATGACAGGCGCTCCCAGGAACTAGACAATAGACTGCTTTTTGCTTTCTCCTGTGCTGAGGAGGGAACATCTGCTCCAATCTCACCCTGGTTAGTAGCCTCAGCAGCACAAAGTTAGTTTGAAAACAGATGATCTATAGTTGCTCTGGGAGTAATGGGTCTTCTCTAGAAGGGAAAAGTGGCCACTCTTTTGTGGCATGGCTGTTTCCTAAAAGACGCAGTGCTAGAGCTGCTGGCCAGAATGGAGACAGGGTACGGAAGGCCGTGACGGCAGTGGCTTCTCTTCCTTCTCAGTGAGATCAAGCCAAAATAATGTTTTGATGTAACCTCCTCCTGCATTACTCTAGTAACATCCACATATATACCACTGGAAGAACCCACACTGCAGCTCTTTTCCAGGCCAGAATTGCTTCCATTCTCATGGCAAATGATGTTGGAACAGAAAGATGTAATGGATGAACCCTTTCCTCTTTGGCTAAATTTTCATATGTTATCACAGTGGCATGGAAGTGCAGCAGCTGTGCTGCACTAAAATGGCAGAAGCGTTCCTTGGTAGTGGTCCTGGCCATGCTTGTGCCATGGGGTAGGGCAAAAAAAAAAA
>JAJKFI010000012.1:4323142-4371011 GCA_029204185.1 Lerista edwardsae
TGTGTGTGTGTGTGTGTGTGTGTGTGTGTGTGTGTGTGTGTGTGTGTTACTGAAATGATCTTTCTTGTGTCAGTCATTTAAGAAAGTCAAAAAAGTTCAGTTCTGTTTGACTATGATCTAATTGTCTAGCAATAATTTTAAATGAAATGTTCTCTTTTCAACTTGCATGCTCTTTTCATGAACCCCCTTGGGAGAGATCAATAGCTCGCATGTTCCTATAGAATACTTATAGAAAAGCAGTTTGAATTTATTCCAACAGTTTGATTCAATTGGGGTTTCAAGAGGCAGCATTTCCAGTCAACCTTCCCTTGCACAATTTGCCATAGAGACTTTTACCTGCTAGAATATTTTCCTCTGTCTTCCCACATTCTAATTGAACATAGCACTCCACACCAGTTTTTAAGTGCCAAATAGAGTAGGATTATTTTATTTTTTTGAGTAAAGTGTAATATGCCTGCCGAAACTAATCTAAAATTATTAGCCTAATACTAAGGGTGCAATCCAAACCTGGAGTTAGACCAGCACTGCTACACCTACAAAGTTTGGCTGGCACAAGGGCCACCGTAACGCGCATTTGGACCACTCTGAAAGTCAGGGAGGAGTGCATGTCTGTGTGCTGGCCTCTCTGACTCCAAGAGTGGTACAAACATACTTTACGGTGTCCCTTGGGCCAGTCAAACTTTGCCGGCCAGGTTAGAATTGTGCCCTAAGTGGTCTTTTCTGCAACAACATTACTGTTCCATGTTTGGTTAATCTCCAAGGCACCTGAAAGCCTTTATAGTCACAGCGCTTTTCAGTCAAATTATCAACCACTTGCAAGAGACAGGAGAGATGGAACTGGCTTTTGTTAACTGAAGATGAAACTCACTTTCTGTTGGGACCTATGGGATTTGTTATGTCTTCTGCCTCTCAAACTGAAATGGAAGAGAAACTACAATCCCATGCATCCCAGCAGGAAATTACACCCAGGGAGCATGACATTTGTAGCTTCTTCCACCTCCTGATTCAATTTTGGGAAACAGAGGAAGTGACAAATCCCATGCTCTTGGGCAGGAAATTATACTTGAACATGCTCAGGAGCTTCATTTCCACTTAAGGGCAGGCCAGCAAAAGCCTCTCCTGTCTCTAATAAACTTTCCTCTCCATCATATATCCTCTCAGGGACAGTGGGGTGAACTCCATTTCAGGTCACACCCAAATTTGAAGGGGTCTGTTCCCAGTTGAAATGGGGTGGGAATGTGTTTATTGCACCACTGGAGTTCAAATTCTGAACTACTCTCAGTTCACTGAAGATAACTGGAAATAGTGAATGAGCATCAACTGCCCTTGTAATATGCCTGATTTAATTGATGCCTGAAAATGGCACAGATTATCCACAATCTACAAGAATTAAACCCATTAAAGGCTGCAATCCTATACACACACTTCTCTGGAAATGAGGAGTCCCATTGAAATGAATGGAGATTACTTCTGGGTAGATCTGAAGTATGACTATGCTGTATGACTATTGCACTGTATGACTATTGCAATGAATAGATTAAAATCCCAACAACCTACCTAGATGTGGCTGCTCCAGTGGAGCGCATACTGCATCCTGTATGGGGAGGGGGGAGAGGCACGTCAGCCTCCTTGAGATGTGAACAAATCTCTTACCCTGGGACAAACCCAGTGGGTCTCCTTGGATCTGCTCCAGCCATTTTGAAGAAAGTGAGGGACTGGTGGGAGGAGCAGGTTAGAAAAGTGGAGCAAGTCATTGCTCTCAGAATTTGCCCGTCTCTCCCATTCAACCCTCACTGCTCCATTTCTCCCATGCTTAGCAGCACTACCAATGGGCAGTGCCAATGGGTGGACTCTCTGCGAACTGCTCACTCATGCTGCTGCCAGCAATGTGTGCAGGCAGCCTTACGCACACTTATGCCACTGGGTTGGTATGTCTACCAGCAGGACACATGTTCCACTAGAGGAACACTTAGTTAGGATTGGGCCCTAAGTGTATTTAATTTTGGGTTGAATTGTGGCCATTATATCTTATCCAATATTTATTGCACCAAGAAATTATGGCTTTATTTACTTCTAGAATCATCTCCCCGAAAGTAGTGGTCACCTATCCAGGGGCTCTGCATGGAAACTGCTGATGAGAGCTTCCCTATTTGAAATCTGCGAGAAGATGGGCAACACCATCCTACGGATGATGCAGTGCCAATGCAATGTCGTTGCGTCGGCACTATTTGTTAGCGCTGACGTGGGGGTGCCAAGCAGCACCCTACGTCAGCGCTAACACTCCGAAACCAGTGCTGCCTGCCCCGCTAGCCTGGAAATGCCTGCACTGCATGTCCTCTGTGCCAGCCGAGCCTGGCTGGCACAGAGGCATGCCAAGGTGGGCAGGAGTGAGCAGGGGGAGGGCGTTTCTGGGCTGGTGGTGGGTGAGCTTATAGGCATGCCAACCTGGGAGGGGGGCAGACCCTTGTGCCAGGGAGGTTCCAGCCTCCCTCCTACTGCGCTGGATACAGTACAGGCCCAGTGGCCTGCCTGTTCCAGTGCAGTATAGGATTGTGCCCTGAAACTCAGTGTACTGAAAAAAATGCCCATGCATTTCACTCTCACGGAAGGAACTGATACACACAGTGGTGAAATTCAGCCAGTTCTCACCAGTTCTGCAGAACCGGTTGTTAATTTTAGGTTGGGGGAGGGAAGAAAGGCAGCGGCCGCTCTGAAGGCCGCCCTGACATAGAACCGGTTGTTAATTTATTTGAATCCCACCACTGGATACACCCCTACACACATGGATGTTTGGATCTTGGCCAAGGGGAAGAGTAAATTCACTAGTGATGAGCGAGAACCAAAATCATCTGTTTCAAGTGGCAGATGGCAATTAACCGAAAGCAAGTATGCACCACTGCTTCCCTGTCCTCAAGGTCTTTAACAGTTTCTATTAAAGGGGATAACTTGGAGCATACAACACAGTCTCTGACCATTTTGTTCTGCTGTGTGTCTTTTAAAGTGGATTCCCTAAAAACAATACAACCACGAGCAAATCCAGTTTGGCTTTGCCAATGCAATTAATCTGACGTTACATCTGTTAACTGACAGCCTGATGGATTCTGTTCTCCAGGACATCACTTTGTTCTCTGCAACAACAGATTTTCCTTTGTGAACTCTCAGGCTCGGCTTTGACATTTTGGAATCATGCATTCTGTTAATGCATGATTCAACTGCAATGCAATATAAATGTAATTAGAGGGATTTCCATGCTCATCTGGAAGCCAATATATGAAATTTCCTTTAGCTTTTCAAACTTTTGGGATGTAAGAATGCATTATTTAATTTGGTACTGAACTATAAATTTAGCCAAAGAGAAATGATAAACATCAATCCTATGTATTAATGTTTGCAGCGGTCTATGAGTAATATGATAAAACATACTTCTACCCCTATCTATCTGTGCTTGAGCAATACCATTCACTGGTCCTGCCAACCATGCCTTTAAAAGCTACATCCCACATGCATGTCCCACCCCATCTGGCTCACCATTCCATTCTGCATACTCACATGAGGGGAAAGGAACAACTGAATTTCCCCTAATCATATAGTTTAAATACTATACTAGTGGTAACGTCCATGAGTTATAGCAGTGCTTCTCAAACTGTGGATAAGGACCTACTAGGTGGGTTGTGAGCCAGTTTCAGGTGGGTTGTGAAGCACCTAGGGCAGCCAGCACTGAAAATATGTGAAGATGGGACATTGGAAAGGGGGGCTGTATGGTTATTTTACATATGAATGGTGTAAATAGGCTTTTATTAATTTACTTTGCTATTGGAAAATGGCTGAAAAATTACCCAACTTATTGCTGCATTCTCAGGAAAGCAGCAGGCTCAGGCACCACAATGGCACTTCTGGCCATGACATCACTTCTGGTGGGTCCTGGACAGATTGTCATTCTAAAAAAATGGGTCCTGGTGCTAAAATGTTTGAGAACCACTGAGTTATAGAATAATACATGTATGTAGAGCATGGAGAGATATGGCTGCCCTCCTTTTTAATTGTGGTGGGTTGGACTGACATACGACATCGATGGGAACTGTCTCCTAATCTACCAAACTGTCTGTCTAAGAACGACTAATCACAATTACAAAAATAGTTCTGCCTTTGCGGCTCATATAGGCTTTGTTCTGGCTTGCGGTCACCTTCTTATTTAACTTATTATTATTATTATTATTATTATTATTATTATTATTATTATTATCCTGTAAACCGCTTTGTGAACTTAGTGTTGAAAAGCGGTATATAAATACTTTGATGATTGATTGATTGATTGATTGATTGATTGATTATGCTAAAATGCTAACGGGGTATATTAGGAATGTGAAAGCTTTGACTGTTGCCATCAGACTGGTGACGTGTTGGGGAGAATACAAGACATTGAACCTGTATTTGAGAGTGTCTACTAGGTAAGCATTCTCTCAGTTGTCGTGTCGGCAAACATGTTTGTGAATGGATTTTCATGGCATTGAAAGGAGCTGGTATTCCCAGGAGAATGATCAGGGTGCAATGCGCCGCTTTGTTTGGTCTGCTCCTTTTCCAGGTTTCGTTGTTCTCTCAGCCTCTGCGCGTTTATTTGCACTATGCGGTCATCTAAATTCCTCATGAACACCTTCCATCACCTGCTCACTGATCCATGTCCTGTTCTTTTGGTGGAATTGCATTTTAAAGTCCCACCCACCCCCCTCCAGCTTTCCTTTGCTGGGCCTAGTGCTGGTTGCCATCCAATGACCTTTGTCCCCAGCGACCATTATTCATGATTGCTCTAAAATAAAATAAAAAATACAATGTACCTATAGTGTTAAAGCACATCAGCCACATGTTATGTTAGCAAATATGGGAAGCTAAAGACCAGTAGACCAGAAAGGCCCCATCTCAGATGATCTTATGATTCATACAGTATTTGAATATTTCTTTCCTCAAAGGTGGGAACTCAGTTAGATAGCGCCTGTGTGGCCCTTTCCCACCAGTCCAGTGTGGCCAATAATTAATTTATACTGAACGTAATTACTCCCTTGTTAACGGTAGTTTTTCTGCACTTTCTCTCAGTTGGCTCTGGAGACGAACATGTTGAGTGTGATATATGACTCCTGGCACAGAATGAAAACCTTAAGCCTGTGAAAAGACAAAGATAAAATGAAGTTGTTCCATTACTTGCTAATGAATTTATGGACTCACCACTCTTATCTGCACTGCAGCACAGAAAAAAAAATTCTTTGGGGCTATTAGTGTAGTCCTGAGATGAAGATATTAAAACTTAGATTTATCTCCTACCACCCTGTCAGTCCTCCTGTCACCTCAACATGGACTTCAAAATAACAATAACAAACCCTTCTGTGTGAAAAAAAGAGAGGCAACCATTTTGCAGGACATTTTGTTTTTTAACCAAAGATGGACAAGCAAGAAACAATGAAATGCTTTCTAGGCAGCCATTCCTGAACCAGGGAAATATCTGAAGGAAATTATTGCTTGTTGAAGACCAGAAGAATCTTTGGGGACAAAAGGTTTCCCAGCCTAGCCTAAACTCTTAATGTGAAGGACAATTTATCAGAAGATCATGAGGCCAGCTCTGTGACATTTTGTGATGTACTAGGAACAAATTTTCTGGTTGTGACCAGTGCCATTGCCTGACTGGGGGGTTGGAAAGTCTGGGGGGCTGCCTTCTTTAGGGTCTGGGCTGGGATCAGCAGTGCTGGTGTGCACCGTATCCAAGCCCCCTTCCAAGGCCTGATCGACTGCACGGATTAACATGGACTTGTGCCAGTGATATCACTGGTGCAGGCTGGAGTTGATCCATTGCGACTGCTGTGGCTTAACCTGGGACAAGTGCCCCTTACCTCAAGGATACCTCCAGCAGCTGAATTTCCCCCACGTGTGCCGGCACCCCTGCGTCGCCATGCAGGATTTGGGTAGGATTGGGCTATTAGACTCTTATAGCTTAATTACTACTTATTTCTTCTCACAGATGTATTGTGTATCACTTTTGCATTTTCATAATAAAAATTTTAAAAAGAAAAGTGACAGCCCCACTTAGTAATTGAGGGTGGCTATGGCCCTGCCACTCTTATTAGCAATAAACCGTGTTGGACTAAATGATGGCTGTTATTTTGCTAGAAGAACAAAGGCAGACGAACAACTATTTGTGGTCCTCCAAAATCCTCTGGGCCGCAACAGGATAAAAAAAATGATGCAGCAGTTCCTGGAAACAACAGACTTTGCAGACCATCCATCCAGCATTATTAAAGCTTTCAAACTTGTCAGCTTTCTTTTGGAGTCAGATGTCATTAAGCTACGTGCAGTTAAACTTGTTTATTATTTAAGATGTTAGAACAAGACGAATGTTTTTGTTTAGCAGCAACAGAATTGTTTTTGTCTCTGGAAGAAGAAAAACTGTTAATTCTCGTAATTTATTGCTTACACGTTTGCAGAGTATTACGAACAGACATGTGGAGGGCTCAGTGTAATCAGTAAGCATTTAGCAATTAAAATGCTTTGGGCCAGTCTACAAAGCAGACTAGCAACAGTAATCCCCTAAACTGAGGGAACTCTGGTAAACGTTAGCTTAGGGGTGGGGCTAGGGATCAGCGCCTCTTCAAACTACCATTCCCAGGATTCTTGGGTCAAGCTGTTACTAGAGGTGTTTGTTTCCGGTGAGTACAAGGAGGTTAAGATAGGATTACAGCCCAAGTCTTACTGAGCACAATGGGCTTACTTTTGAGTAAAGTAAATACCACTGTTTTAAAATCCCTCTAGCTATTACTTTTAAACTGGCACAAAACCAAAATAAAATCGGAGTATAACTAAACTGAAAGTGCATTAACCCAACTGTTGCCTTCCCACCACAGTTGCCATAAAAAGGGCATCACAGAAATGGTATAAACAAGAAAACGGTATGTTGACTATCTTGGGAAACGTCACTTAACAGATTTTCCGTTCTACACTTCTCTTCCACAAATCACAGTCTTCTCATCCACACAGCTCATGGTCATCCCTAGCTTAGCACTGAAAAAGTCCTGGGGACCATTTTGTGTGAATTGGCTCTCGGGATGCATATTTTCAGTTATTTTAAAACATTTTGATATACAGATAGGCCTGTGATATCCACGAAATCGGCACTCATGGATTTCAGATAGGTTCCAAACCTGCTGATTCAGGCCCACCCCGGACCCTCTGAATGCACCCTGAGAGTGTTCTGAGACGGACCCTGAGAGTGTTCTGAGGGCCGGGGGGGGGAGGCGTATGCTGCTGCGTGTGGCCTCCTGGGCCCTCAGAATGTCCATTTCAGGCAAAAAAAAAAAAAACACCACTACTTCCTGTTTCTCAGGGGGAACCGGAAGTGATGTTTTTATGCCTTATAAAAACATCACTTTCAGTTTCCCCAGACAAAACTGGAAGTAGTGGGGGGGGGTGCCTGAAGTGGGCATTCTGAGGGCCTGGGAAGCTGTAGATGGCAAAGCACAGCTTCCCTGGCCCTCAGAAATCCCTCTGGACTTGACTGGAGCACCCTGGGGGTTTACCCTGGAACCCCTGTGGGTAAAGAGTGCCAACCTGTACTCATGAAAATTTAATGTGTATATTACAGCACAATCCACTGGCAGCTTATCCACTGGCAGTACCACCAGCAGAGATTGTTCTCACAGCAGTCACAAAATCTGCTTGTGCAAAATCGCATACTGCTGAAGCACCAGCAAGGTGGCAGAGGACTACCACACACAAGAGGACAAAGGAGCAGCTGTCAACAATGGTGAGTTGCCAGTGCGGGTGGAATGGGGCAGGAGGAGAGTGGAATGAGGCTGCATGGGGTATAGGAGGCTTGTCGGGAGGCAAGAGGGATGGCACCCGGCTCTGGTGACTTATGCTTGGTGCTATCCCCTTCCTCTCCTCACATGCCCCCCTGCATCTCCTCAGACTTGCACCAGCTGATACAGGTCCTATTGGCAAGTGGGAAGCTTATAGGAAGGTAAGGGGAAATATGTCCTCTTTCCCAAACCTCCTGATCTGCCCTCACCAGGATGCAGCACAAACCTATTTGGTGCAGCTGTATTGATGGGGGGGGGAGAGATAAGATTGGGCTCTCAGAGGCATCTGGTCTTCAAAAGATGGTATTTGTAAACCACGATTTCTTGACTGCTACCACTTCATTTGTATGATTATTTGTAGATCAAACTGGAAGCTCAATCCTCAACATGTTTATTTAGCAAGAAGTTCTGTGTGCCTTGGCATAGAGTCATGCTGACCACATGACCACGGAAACTGGTCCTCCGACAAATGCCGGCTCTTCGGCTTAGAAACAGAGATAAGCACCTCCCCCTACAGTCGGTCACGACTAGACCATTCGGTCGTGGGGAAACCTTCACCTTTAGCTAAGCATGTTTATGTTCAAGTGTAAAAGTGAAGTTTATTTTTTAAAGGAACAGTGCTTTAGAGAACCAAATTCAGTGTCACGTTTATACCATTCTGCTTTTATAAATTGTTGCTGAAGTTGTCAGCCAAGGTTTTCCTATTCCTAACCCAACAGGAGCAAAATATAACCGGAGAATTCTCAGCTGAGTCAGTTTTCATGGTTCTGTATTCCCAATCCTAATTTTTCAGAGTGAGTTGATTCATTTTTAGGTCACAGAGGAAACCAAGAAGGGTGTCAAGAATGTGTTAGACTGGGATTATTTTAGGAAGATAAATGAAGACCTGTACATGGGCTACATAGATTAAAGGGAGATTTAGAGAAATGAGGTGGCTTAATGCAGAGCATGATGTAGTGAGTTTTTATTGGAGTTTATTAATTCTGTGTTACATAACATAATAGTTACAATGTTCTGCAGCAATGATGGATTATCTGAGGCATTACATTTATATCATGTTCACTGCATATAATTCTGCATCATGTAGAAAAAAAATACAAGGGAATCATTTGCACTGAGGTTCTAAAATAAAAAGCTATAACTACCGAATCCTTGTCACTAACCCCCTGAAAAGTTGCATGTTCAAATGACCATCTTTAGACTCAAAGGGTTCTATATTTGTAGAAGGATAATTGAGAATAATTATATACTGTGCCTAGGAGGACAACTGGCAACAGTTTGTCAGATGGTGTTCTGAAGAACTTCTACAATGGCAGCTGAGGCCAATTCAAGCAGCCTCAGTTTTGAGTTTCCGACTCCAAACACTGCAAGGCTCCACTGTAATGTCAACAATTCCCTTTTGGTCTCATGCGCAGGGGATTTTAATATCTGGGGGACTATCAACATGTGTGTACTGTGCACACATGTGCAAAGAATTGTTCAAAAATTAAAAATATGCATTAAACAAACCAACGTCCTTTTCCCCACCCCCGTGGCTTTGCCCCCATATGTCTGGCAATAGGCTAGTAGAATGGAAAAAAATAAGAATAGTAACCCTGCCCATACTACTTTTTCTGGTCGGCTTCAATCTTCTTCTTGATCAGGGGTCAGGGAACTTTTTTACCTTTTACCCTAAAAGATATTTAGATATGCCGACGTTACACCCCACCCCACCCCGCCAGAACAAAAGAAAAAAACTTACACATTGGAACCCATTGCTTTTTATTTGATTAATTAATGAGCTTAATTAATGCTATGTAAATATGAAGTTGTAAAGGGTTTGGGAGAGTTAGGAAAGTTCTTTAAATATTTTTTAATCTTACTCTTATTGTAAATATCTATCCTGCTTAGTTAGATTTGATTTTGCCATATGGGGTGTTAAAATGTTCTTGCTCGATGACATCACTTCCTTTGGGCCCCGGTGATAAAAAGTTTGAGAGCCATTGTACTGGATTAACGAAAAACACTTTTAAGGTCAGAAAGTAAGATAAAGGGGCAGCCTCCAAAGACTTACTTCAGAATTTAAAAGATTTGTTTGCAACTCTGGATCAAACCAAAAAATGATAGCAGTAGCCATTTTTTTATGTAGATATCTGTTTCATGCACTTGTCAAACAGGGAATACCTCATTTTTACATCACAGGGAGTGTGCATGTAGGTAAGGAGATTCAGCTTGCCTCATACAAACATCTCTTAATGTAAAAAATTAGATCCTCTCCACTTTAAATATTAACAGGATGAATGGGAGCAAAACAAAATACATCTGTTGCCCAATTAGTTTGACCCCCCTCCCCTCCCCACTTCACAGAAACATAGCTGTGGAGAAGGCAAGGGCCATTCCTAATGTGTGCTAATATAAAGGGGGCTATGCATATAGATTCATATGCATGCCCGGCTGTGTCTCAGCAGCGCGACCGTCCATTACCCCCAGGAATTTCATTTTTACCCCATTTGGGGTAATTTACCCCTGTTCCCAGACTACTGCTTTAGATTAAGGTCACATACCCAGTTAAATGTACAAAACCTTCAAGCCCTCTAGACCAGGGGTGTCAAACACATTTCATACAGTGAGCCAAACAGCATTTGTGATATGCCTGCTGAGGGCAGGAAGTGATGTTATAAAGCAGGAAGTGATGTCATTAAGCAGCTCATGACCAGAAATAAGCACTTTTTTCTCTCATTACCTGCAAAAGACAGAAGAGAAACTATGCACATCTTGATCATATTTTCAAGATATGGGAGAGCCCAATTATCAATTATCCCATATCATTGCTGAGGTGTCACCTTTCAGCAGTGACACCTCAGCAAGGATCAGCAGTAGAGATTAGCTGATGGTGGTGCTGGGAGAGCCTGACGGCCAGATAAAGAGCTTCCAAGGGGCATTTCCACCCTCAGGCCTTATGCTTGACACCCCTGCTCTAGACTGTTCTAGGGGCAGGCAGTGGTGCTCAGTTACCCCAGCAGAGGCGGATCTTAGATCTGCCTCTGTACCCCAGCTTCACTGTGTCTGCAGACAATTTGCAGGAGTCTACTGCTCACCAAAGGCCAATGCGTTCCTGACAGAAACAAATTATAAAATAGCCTTATACCCACCAGTAGACAAGCAAGAAACTTCTGAATAATTTTGAATAGGCCTGGCCTGACCTCCTAGCACCTGAGGCAGCAAACCAAATGCTGAACCCCTTCCTTTGCAGAATGACATACCAGTCTCTGGACCTCTTACTCTCCAATGCTCTAGCTCAGCACTCTCATCTGCTTGTGATGTCCATGGCGTCCGCGGCAGAGGGTCAGGACATTGGAGGGCGATGGAGGGTGTGGATACGCTCGCGCTCGGAGTGGTTGCTGCACAGGAGTAAGCGAGATGAAGCGGCTGTGGCTTTGGACACGGCTTTTATTTTAGTGAGAGCCTTTACATTCATTGGGAGGTGGTCCCGTAGAAGGGGGTCCCATTACCTCACGGGACACCTTTCTGCTGAGGGTCGGTAGCACCCTGATGGGGTCTTTACTGGGAGTGCCATCTACGTCCCCAGCCCTGGGGTGCCGCCCCTGCGTCCTCCTGAGTCCTTCCAGGTCCTGGGAAGGCTGGGATGTCGGGCACTCTAATGGGCCCGATCCTGTCTCGGGACTCCTCCCCCGGGTTGCGGGGCTGCACCACGAGGCATGGGGGAGGGGGTTGTAGCCACCCCCTTCCTATAGGAGAAAGCCCGGGCTGGCAGGCTCTTAAGGCCCTCAAGAGGGGGTCTAGTTTGGGGGTGGGATTGTCTTTGCCCCCTTCTGACAGAGCACTCCCTGAGGAGGTCGACAGGGGAGGAGGATGGCCAGTCCCCGGGGTCCTCTGGCCAGTCAGACCTCCGCCTAACTGCCAGGAGCGACCTCTTCCCTCCCCGTCAAGCTCCTTATGAGCTCCGAGCCGGTCGGGGAGGCTCCGCCCCTTCCGATGAGATTTGCCAGGGGAGATCTCGCGAGACCTTCCCCTGGCTATTCTGCAGGGCTGGGGCCTGTTGGAGGCCCGTGCTGCGCAGGTGCAGCTCCGTTTGATCACCCGGGTGATCAGGGCTGGGCGGCAAGGCTGTGGGATGTCCCACCGCTTCCCCGCTGGGCCTCTGGTCCTGTCTCTTCTTTTCTGGGGCACGCAGGAGCCGTGCAGCCCCCATCCTTGTGGCAGGGCTCCTGCGCGGCCCAGCTGTCCCTTGGGAAGGAGTAAGGCAGGCTGGAGCAGCCCGCGCGGGGTGCCCGCCCTGTCATCCCCCTCGAGCGGTAGAGGCAGCCAGCCCCCCGGGGGCTCCTGATTCGGCAGTGCCACCCATTCCAGAGCCTCCTCATAGGCCCAATCCCTCTTGGCTTCACCCCCCCGGGGCTGCAGGTACGTTCCGGCGGTGGGGGGGGGCAGCGCTGCGTCCAGGGGCGACACTGCTCTACATTTCCTTTTCTTACCTTCCCCTCTTCCTTGCCCAGTCCACAGAGTGGGAGAAGGAGGACCCGTAAAGGCAAGAAAATGGGCAGAGGTAGATTGCCCTCCACCAATCAGTGCCCTGAAGCTATCACTTCAATAGTCCTCATGGAAGAGCTGGTTCGGAAACAGAGGGCCAAAAGGAGCCTGTGAGAAGAGCAAAAAATTGGAACAAGTGAAAAAAAAAAACAGGCAAGAGCTCTTGCTCAGACTCAGCTCCGCAAACAGCACATGTCCAGATGCTTTAACTTGCTAAAAAATAATAATAATAAAGCAGCCGGGGTGCCACAGTTCCTGTGAGAAACGTGTCTGGACGGAGCACCCAAACACCTATATTCAGGAAGTATGCAACCTCTCCTTGACTCCCAAAGACAAAAGCCTGGGCCATGAAGAATAGCTGCATAATGGCTGGAGCAAATTGAATTCACGCCGGGGCACTCACTGAACCCAAAATGCTTCAGTCACTGATGAGCAACAGCTGTTGTGGTGAGGGAGCACACAGCCCTGGGAGCAGGAACAGTGGCTTCGCTCTCTGGCCATGTGAATCCAGGGCATGCAAATACAGGGAGTCTGTATGTTTTGAAATACATTATGGAAACTGAGGTAAAGATTAAAGATACTGGATACAAGTATAAAGAATTGGAAGATGCTGGATGATGAGGTGACCAATGTTGAGTGCGCGACAAGGTACAGGAATGGCCACAGGTATCTTGTGTCTCATGTGCTCCCTGAGGCATCTGGTGGGCCACTGTGAGATACACGATATAGTCCATGGATATAGTCCATTGACCCTTAGCCGAATCCAGCTGGGCTGTTCTTAAGCAGAAAGCACATACACTGGATGAAGAAAAATGAAAGGCAGCCCAATCTGCATCCAGCACAGATTAGGAGGCGGCCAGAGGTCTCCTTAGAGCAGGGGTCAGGGAACTTTTTTACCTTTTACCCCAAAATATATTTAGATATGGCGATGTTACCCCAGCCCCCCCCCCGCCAGAACAAAAGAAAAAAAATTACATATTGGAATGTATTGCTTTTTTTATTAATTAATAAGCTTAATTAATGCCATGTAAATATGAAGTTGTAAAGGGTTTGGGAGAGTTAGGAAAAGCAGAGCAGGCGCACTGCAGTCTGGGGCACGTTTTGCTGGCCAGCAAAAGTGGGCAGAGCAAAACAAACAAAACAAAACAAAATGCAGCCAGCCAGCCAGCCAGCGACGGAACCGGAATGGGGGTAATGGATGGTCGTGCTGCCAAGACACAGCCAGGCATGCATATAGATTCATATGCATGCCCGGCTGTGTCTCGGCAGCGCGACTGTCCATTACCCCCAGGAATTTCATTTTTACCCCATTTGGGGTAATTTACCCCTGTTCCCAGACCACTGCCTTAGAGGGACGTGGTGGCGCAGTGGGTTAATCTGCTGTTGCTGGGCTTTCCAACCGGAAGGTTGGGAGTTCGAGACCACGCGACAGATTGAGCTCCTGTTGCTTGTCCCAGCTCCTGCCAACCTACCAGTTCGAAAGAACCTAAATGCAAGTAGATAAATAGCGACCACTTCGGTGGGAAGGGAACGGCGTTCCGTGCGCTATGGCGTAGAGTCATGCCGGCCACATGACCATGGAAGCTTGTCCTCGGACAAAACGCCGGCTCTACAGGCTTTGAAACGGAGATGAGCACCGCCCCCTAGAGTTGGTCACGACTAGACCGTTCATGGGGAAACCTTTACCTTTTTAGAGGTCTCCTTAGGGTAAGGGGATATACCCTGAGTAATGCCCCAGTCAGGGCTTCTCAGATCTGTGCAAGGTATAACACTGCTGTAAATCTGGGAAGCCCTGTGTAGGGCTGCCTGGCCAGGAAAATGGGTTAGGATACAGTGGAGGAGCTCTCCACCAATCCAATCTGGGCCAATCTGGGCCAATCAACCTCCCCCCCCCCCCCCCGAAAGCCCCACCCCCACCTTCCCACCACCCTCCCTACACTTCTGGGCCCCCTGGCACCACCTTTCCTGTTCTGGCCATTGCAGTTCCAGGTTGCAGCACCAGCAGGCCAGTGCAGGCCATTCAGCCGGCACTGCAGGCTCACAGGTAGTCACAAATATTATATAGTTTACAGCACGTTTGCGACACTCTGAGCTGGTGTAGAGATGGCTGCGCCGGCTCAGGCAAGTAATAGGACTGCGCTGTGAATTTCATAATTCAAAATCCAACTCTGCGTTTGAAGTCTGAAGTATCATAAGAACAACTGAAAATGTTAAGTAACACATAGCAGGATCAATTCATCTGCATTACCACCGCATCTACTGTATTTTTAACTGCTCCATTTGTCACTTTTTGATGGGAAGCCCTTTATTACACTGAAGACGAAAACCAGAATCACCTCTGGCTCGTCTTTTTCCCATTAATGGGCATTTCTAAGAAACGCAGTGACTCCTACACTTCAGGGAGTCGGAGTTCTTAAGCAGCATGGATTTAGAATGCAGATACGCAGGCAGGAAGCGGGAATGGACAGGTTTTTGATTCGGAGTGAAAAGCTTAAGAACGGGGCATTTGCTATGACTAAGCAGGTCACTCAATCAACACTGGTGGGAGGCAATAATTACAAGATGAGCCTGGCTGTGAGTTCAGCGATATGCAAGCCTCTTACACCATAGTATGGCTAGAAGTTAACATTCTTAGAGGGTTGTCAAGTTGCTGACAGCTTCAGCAACTAATCAAGTCCTTATCTTTTCATTCATCTTTGGGCCTTCCTAGATAATTTGTCTCCTTAAACTAAGCTTGAAGAAAGGCTGGATTTTTTTTTTTCCATTCAGAAATCAAAATGAAATAGAGTGAAATAAAATGTGCTTAACCTTATTATGGAGGGTGTGTGTGTGTGTGGGGGGGTGGGTGGGTGGGTGGGTGCGTGTGCGCGACACACACATTATAATTTTATTTAATTTATTTGACAATATAATTTCATTTAACTGTATTTCTATCCCACCTTCCTCCCCCAGAGGGGATCCAAAGTGGGAGAAAGCAGCACCAGCGGGAGGTGTTGTGAACCTGCTGTAAATCATGTGGCTGCAGCACAAGCTCGACCTGCCCCAGTTCCATTGGAACAAATGTCACGTTTGGGGTTAAATAGCCTCCTTGAGGGCCTGTTTTTGGAGTGAAAGCAGCACAGAAGTGGAGGCTTAAATCCCCCTATTACTGTGCCATGGTCCTAGTCAACCGCAGCTGCAGCCGCAGTCACACGGAAGTGACTTCACGCATATACAAACTGGATCAGTTATTAATTAATTTATTATTAATTTATTATTTATTTAATTTTTATCCCGCCTTTCTGCCCCGTGGACACCCAAGGCGGCTTGCAACATTAAAATCATCATTTTACAAACCACAAGTATAACGACTTAAACAATGTTAAAAACAATATTTAAACAGTTAAAAATTTTAAATTTGAATTTTTTTTTAAAAAAAATTATTATTCTTTTATTGCACACATTTAGCTTTGAAGGTGTTTTTTTTTCCCTTCATTTTTCTACCATAACACAGTATGCTGTTGCCTTCTAATCAGGACCGGCCTTAGGGCAATTTGACCAATTTGGCCAAATTGGGCCTCGTGCTTGGAGGGGCACTGCATTGGGGGGGGTGTGAGCAGAGCGCCCACAACCAGCCCTTTGCTCTGTCGCTGACAGACCAGCATTGAGTCACCCACGCTGAGGCATTGGAAGGACTGAGCAGAGCATTGCCGCTGGACTGTCCTTCCTCGCTGATTGGCATGTAGTGGCAACCCCCGCAGCAGGTGGCAGTGATACCACTGCCGCTGCCTCGCCGCTGCCTCTCATCCTGGCAAGTGCTCGGTGCTCAGGTGAGTGAGTGCTCAGGTGAGTCTGCAGGCTTTATAAGGAGGGTATCTGGCTGGATCCTGACTCATAATCTCCATCTGCGCCTGGTTCCCCCTCCTCTTGAGCTATGTCCAAGACCAGCTTGGTCCACCAGCTATGGTTCTCAGCCCTGATCTGGCAGTGCCTCCATTGTTGTGTCTGAGGGGACTGATGGACATACGGAATGGGTCCCCAGGTCCAGATGCCCCCCTCCCGATTCTCTGGAATGTCAGGCTTCTTGGTGTAAACCTCTATGGAAGGGGAGGTGTGATCGTACCTATTTGTTGGGGAGGTCACTTGCCCCTGGGCTGCACACTGGTGGAGAGGAGTAGGGCAGCGCAGATGCGGTGAGCAGCTCAAGCAGAGGTGAGCCGCTCGAGCAGCGTTTGGCCCTCCTGCCTGCCTCTGTGATGAAATGACCCCAAAATGGAGTGTGGCGTGGTGGGGAGGGGTGTGGTGGGAGTGGTGCTGGGGGCAGTGATCACTGACCCAGGCCCAGGGCAGATCCTTGGCTGGGTCCACACTGAAGGGGGGTGAGTTCTTGTGGTTCCTCAAAGGCTAAATTGGGGTTGTGCCACAGTCTGCTTCATGGGCCACCTCCCTCTCTTCCTCAGAGAAGGGATCCCCTGCAGTGGCGTTTCTACAGGGATGGCAAAGCTCTATGTTTTGCAAGAAGCCTTACCTTGCAGTGGAAATCACTCCTCTCCTGCACCGTTTTAGCCAATCCTCACAGGGAACAGCAACATCTTGGCGTTGCTTACTGGCTACAGCAGCAAGGGAGAGGAGGGATTTACATGACAGGGTAAGGCTTCTTGCAAAACTTAGAGCTTTGCCATCCCTGTAGAAACGCCTCTGACCCCCTGAGCTTGAGTCTCTGTTGGGACTGACTAACAATGCTATAATACAGTTATAGCATTTACCATGTTCCCTTCTCATGCTTTGAATTGCAAGACAAATGTTCGCAAGATCGTTGGTTTATTCTTCTCACAATCCATTCTAATGGTGGATAAATTGATACATCTTCAGAAAACCATTCAAATACTGGAGCTATCTAATAATGCATTCATTCCAGAATGCAAATGTTGCGTCTTAGTTCAACCTTTGTAGAAAAAAATCTATAGAGTCCCCCTGTCTTTTCTAAGTGATGTGTCCACCAATCAAAGCTGAAAGCGCCCCTAAGCACTCTTTATCCAAGCAAGTCTTTTACTCCAGTTTAAATTGAGCTCTCCTTGTAGATTTATTGTCCTAGAAGTCCCTGTCGCCAGTCAAAATAGTGCTATCACTTCTGAAAATATTTTTATTTTCTGTCATGTACCAAAGTGCCATAAAATGGTGCTGACAACTCCATCTCTCACGTTCTACAAATCTTATCAAGATACATCATCAAAAAGCCACACAGGGTATATCCGGCCTCTGACAAACCTGAAGCATGGCCTGCCAGCCAAACAGATAAGGCCTGAAATGTTGGTCACTGAAAAGGTGATAACAGTTACAAGGATTGAATGCATGTACAATGTCACCTTTAGACAGCAGCAAGTTTCGAGGGAGTCACTACGTAAGAGAGACGGCTTTGCCTTCATGGACATCCTTATTGACACCTACAGAGGACATGCCCAAGAGCATTTAAATAGTTTTCTTCACACTTTGTCTTGGTATCAGGAAGAAGAGACAGCAACACTGCCAAATTCCAATAGCGTCAGTATAATCTTCATCTATATATGAAAGTAACAGAACTTGCCTGTTCTTCAAAATTATGGCCAAAATGGCTTAATTTTTTAAAAGTATTTAATTTTATCTTTAAAAAAAGAATGCTATTAAAAGAAAAAAAACATTTCAAAGTTTCCCAGCAAAATGCCCCTTTTTTATCAAGACACCTTAATGCTGGAATAAATTTAAATTATGACACAGTCTATGCACATCAGGTAGCACAGCATAGATTTACCTGGCAGTGCTTTAAACAAATGCAGTTTTAAAAATTCACTTTTTAAAAAATAATGTAAAATGCTCTTTTAAAAAAAAATCTATCACCTAAGACTAAATTTACAGTCCTTTGCCCCTTAATAGTACTTTCCTCATACCATCCATTTTCAAACAAACCTCCATTTTTATGGCTATCATAAGAGATTGCGTTCCCTTACAGTTGCAGTATTTCTTGTGTAATGATTTATTTTCAAGGGTTTCACCATGATAGCTCTCCAACTTTGTTCCTTCCTGTATATCACTGTTCAGGGTCAAAAGCTGGGGAAAGGGCTGGTCCCAGAGGCCTAACATATTTCACCAATGGAGACTCTGGCTTTTCACTTCTCCTTCTCTCCTCATCACTTCATGTTTAAAGAATAACAGATGTGGAAACATTTAAAGGAGGGAGGGGGAAAAAAGAACTAATTGAATTTCACATAACACAATTTAGCATTGTTTGAGGAAGTACCTAAATCAACAGCACATTTTCTGAAAGGCCAAGCCGGGGCTTAATTAGAACACCAAACGTGTGACTAATTGGCCACACTTCCACCAAAGGCTCTGTCGCAGATGAGCTGTTGCCTATTCATCTTACCTAAACTTGGCCTCGTGGTTTGGCTGCAAGGTGGTTGTGGCTGTTGCAACGAGCTGTGCCAAACATAACCCGCAAGTGGGGTGGGAGGTGTGATGGGGAGTGGAGGGAAAAGCTCAGCCACAGTAGCAGAATAAATCCATATTTAAAATAATTTAAAAAAAAAAAGCAGAGGAGTGATCACAACTGTTACACTCTGGCAACACCCTGAGGATTACCAGGAGATTATCAGCACATAAATTATTTGAGACTCAGTTCTGTGTAACTGGGATACTTAAATAGCCTGCTGTTTATCAAGGTTAACTCCATTATCTTGTTTTTCTTTTTTAAGTCAGCATCTCATTAAAAAGCAATCTGATATTAAAGTGGAAGGTTCCATTTTGCCCAGCACCTCCCACAGGCCGATCTGCTTTTTCCATGTAACAGGATGTTTCCTTTCCTCACACACCCACATCCATCCTTTGCAGGAAAAAATAAAATAAAATAAAATAAAACAGAATGTCAAGTATATTGGAGCAAAAACGAACAGCATGCCACATTCTTAATAGCCCTTTGAAATGGGGACGTTGTCTTGAAAAAATGTATACAATATTCTTTCAGAAAGCCAGAGATGATGGAAGGCTTGGAAAGCTTTGTTGCTGAGGAATTATCAGCCTGAAACAAAATATAGTAGGATTAGAAGAGGTGGGTGAGGAGGTAACATTAGATGGGCCGACAAATACCTGCTAACAATCCCAATTTGTATGGTTGTCCACAGGCCAGAGTTAGAAATGCCAGGCCTGGCCCATGCACAAAGAATGTTGGCACCACTCAACTAATGCAATCTCCCATATGCTTCTGGTGACCTCCTTCGGAGCTTCTTTATAGCTGCTACTCAGGCAAAAGACTAACAACCCAGACATCTGTTCCAAGCTGAGAGACACAAAACCCTTTTCCGGATTTGAGTCCTGATGTTGGGGAGCTAAGGCAGGCAAGAGCCAAAACAGAAGCCACTCTGGCCAACTGGCCATCTGAAAGCTCGTATTTTGTTTGAGATGTGCGAAATGGCCCACAATGTGTCACTTGCTCGCGTGTCCAATTGGCACCCTTAAGGCAATCTGCTAAACTGGAATTAGAACACCAAATGGCTGACTAATTGGCCATGTCGATGCCAACAAGCTAATGCTACCAATTAGATCTGATATGTTTACATTCTGTCCTTCTTGGCTGCCATCATGCTTCAAAAGCTTTAAGACCATGTCCATAAAGAATGGGGAAAAAATGGGACCTGAATGTGTATCAAGAGGAAAACGCATTTCTAGAGCATTGTAATAATTCCTCAGTCAGAACTTGGGAATATTAGGTTAGGTGTATTGAGTACCACATCAATGCAGGGGGGTTTTGGTCAGGCAGCTATTATGCCAGATTTTCAGATCCACTTTGCTGATGTGTGTTTGCAGGTTGAGCTCATTATTTGAATGGGAGGATGTCCCGGTCAACTGTGTAGAGGATAGAAGCTTGAAACCTTGTTTGACACTATCGATCATTCTTTACTATGCAATTTACTGTGATTTGAGGGTGTAATCCTAAACTGAGTTAGGCTGGCATAAACTGAGCCAGCAGAATTTGGCCAGCACAAAGCACTGTAAAGTATGTTTGGACCACTCTCGGAGTCAGAGAGGCCAGCACATAGACATAAGCCATTCTCCCAGACTCCGAGAGTAGTCCAAACACGCTTTATGGTGGCCCTTGTGCTGGCCAAACTTTGCTGGCTTAATTTATACTGGCCTAACTCCAGTTTAGGATTGCACTCTGAATTTCCTTTAGGAGATCAGTGCAGTCTTATACAAAACAAACAGTTTCTGCCCATGGTGAATGAATCAATGCTATAAGCACAGTATCCATGCAAATCAGGTCTCAGTGCACACCTAATATGCAGTTTTGGCAAGGAAAACATCAGTATTGGTGCAGTATTTTTTAATCAGTGTTTGAATACATTATCAAACATTTATCCACTTTCTAGTATGGAACTATGAGAGTTCTATGGAGAGAAAATTGGGGGAATAGGACACTTTGACAGTCGCCTGGGGCAGGAGTACTTGTGTTCTTCCTTCTGTTACTTTGAAGGCTATTTTCTTTCTTCTTTCTTCATTTTGTATGCAAAATGCTTCATTTTCTTTCTTCTTTCTTCATTTCTGGATTGCAAATAATCACAATACTGCATCACCCATAGTAAGAAATCACCCTGAGGTGACTGAGCAGGGACATTTTTCTGTACTGGAAAAGAGGTCATTCTGAGTTCTTCTAAGCTGACGATGTGCCACAATAAATGGAAATGATACATTGGGAGCCTTATATAGAGTTGTTGGGCAGTCCACTCCTATCTAATCCGCCACCAGTGCAGCCACATACGAACATAAGAAGAGCCTGCTGGATCAGGCCAAAGGCCCATCTAGTCCAGTATCTCACAGCGGCCCCACCAGGTGCTCCAGGGAGGCATGAGACAACAAGATGCTTGCATCCTGTTGCCACTCCCTTGCACACGGTACTCTGGAATAGCCTACTACTAATGTAAGGAGGTTACAACCCATCATTGCCTATAGCCCACGATGGACTTTTCTTCCAGAAATCTGTCCAATCTTCTCTAGATGCCATCACCACCTCCTGTGGCAGAGTTCCACTACACTACACAGATTAACTACCCGCTGGATAAAAAAAGTACTTCCTTTTATCTGTTTTAACTCTCCCAACCCTCAGTTTTAGCGGATGCCCCCTGATTCTGGTGTTTTGAGAGAGGGAAAAGAACATCACTCTATCGACTCTATCCGTTCCGTGCATTATTTTGTATGTCTCAATCATGTCCCCTTTCAGGTGCCTTTTTTCCAGACTGAAGAGCCCCAAACACTGCAGTCTTTCTTCATAAGGGAGGTGCCCCAGCCCTGTAATCATTTTTGTCGCTCTCTTCTGCACCTTTTCCAGCTCCACTATGTCCTTTTTGAGGTGCGGCGACCAGAACTGTACACAATATTCCAGGTGTGGTCTTACCATCGATTTGTACAATGGCATGATAATATTGGCTGTTTTATTCTCAACCCCTTTTTTTTTAATTACCCCAAGCATGGAATTGGCCCACAAGATGAACTACATCTTGTGGGGGCAGTCCTGGAGGTCTCCACCAGGCACGGGAACATTTGTTCCCTTGCCTGAGGTAAGCCTCTCCTGCCCAAAATGACTTGTGCCAATCATTTTGATGGACCTGGTAGGAGGATTGAGGCCAGGAAAAGGGATAGGATATTGGTGGCTCCACCCCATCCTAGCCTCAATCTAGCCCCTGACTGCACTGACTTACCGGCTGCCACTTATGTAACTTGCGGTGGCAGCCCGGTTGCTCTCTATGGAGTGTCACCTTTTGCAACAGCCACAAGGCACACAGCAGCATTGGAATTTGATTTCTGGCAGTGTTGTGTGCCCATAGGATAGAGCCCTGAGGCAGGGTTCTCCAGAGAGGGCTTTAAAACATCCCTCTGCCACCTAACCGTTCACTGAGCAGAAAGGACGTACCCAACTACTCATCACAGGGACAAGTGCAGAGCCCTTTCAATAAAAAAGGTACTCTTTGGTACCTCTGTCAGACCAGCATGCCCTTGGAAAGGAGTATTCTCACAGATGCTGAGGAGTTGTTGAGGCAGAAGAGGTTTTATTTATTTATCACACGGATATCCTACCTTTCTTCCATCATTGAACTCAAGTGGCACACACAGGAATGGCCCAGGAGCCAGCCATCTAGGCATCGACTGGTCTTTGACCTGCCTAGTATAGCTTCTGCAGAGTGGTTGTGTCATCAGACACCATGCCCGGAGACCTGGGAAGCCGGAAAGAGGAGCCAGCTTTGTGATAAATCCTTCCCACCTCCCTCATTCAGGGAGATGATGTTGGAAGGCTTGTCTAGCTTTCCTTCACACAACTTTCTAGGTCCAGCTCCAACTTCCCATAATTTGACCAAGCTGTTCAAGGGTAGTCAAATGGGGCCAGCCTCCTGAGCTACTGTTTCTAGAATGCTGTAGTCATGATTTGACTAAAATTGGAGGGCTGGAGCTAGTGGATTTCTTGGTACCTCCTACGTTTCCCCCCCCCCCATTTGAGTACGGCTAGCAAGACTGGTGGTTTAATCATGCATGGACTCCCTGCATCGTGGCACTGGCAACAACAATATATCACATCTAGCTCAGCTTTCTCTGTATCCAGCCAGGAAGGCTCTACCAAGGACCCATTGGAGTTACTCCAATCTGGCAGCTCCCAACACTTGGATATGTGGTTCAGAGCGCAATCCTAAACTGGAGTTAGGCCGGCATTCACCGCTTTGTGAACTTCATGTTGAAAAGTGGTATATAAATACTAGTGATTGATAAACTAAGCCAGCAAAGTTTCGCCAGCACAAGGGCCATAAAGCCCTTGGACTACTCTCGGAGTCAGGAAGGATGGTTCATGTCTGTGTGCTGGCCTCTCTGACTACAAGAGTGGGCCAAACATACTTGATGGTGGTCCTTGTGCCTAACTCAGTTTAGGATTGCGCCCTCAGTGTTTGTCAGCTAGTAATCCTTGTGGGCATATTTGCAAGCCTGCTGTATTGTGAGAGTTCATAGCCACGTTTTCAAGGATAAATCAAGTAAATCCTAGTACAGTGATGGTGAATCTTTTGAGCATGTCAATGTCAAAAATTTAGACAATGCATATCTTGACTCTGCTGGTGTGGCATCCTCCCCCCTCCCCCCAAACAAAAGAGAAACAATGCTTTACATTTATTTTAAAAAACCTAACAGTTCAATCATGTGTGGTGCTATGGATTATATTTTTTAAAAGTCAAACAATTACAAAAATGAAATATGAGTGAAACAAACTCAGTTGTTGTCAGTTGTTGGTGAATGCTGGTGCGTCACCCAAAATGTTGTGGAGTGTCACCTTTGACGCATGTGTCTTAGGTTCGCTATCATTGTCCTAGTACATCCAGGAAGGCTACTAGTAAGCCAGTCTCACCATGCATGTCCACCAAAGTCCACTGCATGCCCCTGGCCAGGAAAAAGATGCATGCTAGAAAAAGCAGGGAAGGAGCAGATGAGCAGGCACATGTGCGGCCTAAGGAGCGCAAGCCAAACCTACACCCTTTGGAAGCAAGATAAACTGCAGTGCAGACATGCCCTAAGCCTCAAAACCAAACCCAGACAGTCAAACACACCAGCTCCTGTCTGAGCCCTATTAAAATAAATATGATTCACTCATGAGCGAATGAGTAACATGGGAGGAAGAATGTTGATTCAATGCAGACTACAAGGAACGGGGTCTGGCAAACCCTCTCCTCTCGTGCGACTTGTTGATGGCTGAAAATGACAAACACAGCTGATGGATTTATGGCATTTTAATTTCCATTTCTGATTGTATGTAAAAGCAACATAATATGCTGTCGGGTCCCTTATGGTTCTAATCTCTGCATTACTACACTGTAACCTGCTGACCCTGTAATGGCTATGCGGTTTTCAGTCTTGATGGGGAGGCTGGGCCAGTGGGGCACTCTGAGGATAAGGGCTGTGTCTTAATAACATGAACAGGTGCCGGCCCAGCCTGTTCGGTCACATTCTGAAACGCGGCCAGCTCACAGCAGCTTAACAGAACGCCTCAATTTATCAAGAAACCATATAGGGAAGTCCCAAGTCATCTAGAAAAATGACCTATGCAAACCCCTTAAGTACTTTTACCCCCAACTTCATATTTCCATAGCATTAAACATTCCTACCTATAAATTATGACTGTGATCCAGAAAGGGGTGTGTGCATTTGGGAGAGAACCGCATGCATAGCCTGAGGGCGCAGTCCTAACCTGGAGTTAGGCCAGGAAAGTTTGGCCACCCAAAGGACACTGTAAAGTATGTTTGGACCACTCTCGGAGTCAGAGAGGCCAGCACACAGATGTGTGCCATACTCCCTGCCACCAAAAGTGGTCCAAATGCGCTTTATGGTGACCCCTGTGCCGGCCTAACTCCAGGTTAGGATTGTGCCCTAAGTGTTCCTTGTTCTGTTACCCTTAGCAACAAGGGAGGGTCACTCTTCTGACTGAATGGCAGAGAATGCTCTTGGGCAGTCCGATCTGCTGTAGGGAAATCAATGAGCAAAATTCTGACTGTGGGTGCAGCTGGAGCCTGATCTGTCTTTAGATCTCTGTCTGTTAGCAGTGTTTATTCAATTAATTGGCCAAAAACCTTTTCGGTGATTAGTCAGGTAGCAGATTGCTCACTGTGGGTCAGTGTCTGGAAATGTCTTTGTAAAACTGCATTTTACATTAAATGTGTGACCTAACCCTGCATGCTTGTTTTCTCAAGCTTAAGGCGCAGCTGTGGGAGGGCCCAATCAGGATCAAGACCAGGGCTTGGAGAATTTAACCCTTCCCCCTTTTCTTCAAGGGTAAATAACAGCAGAGGAGCGCCCCTCCCATGGGAAATAGTAGCAGTGGAGGGATCCTTTGGATCAAGACCATGGTGAGGAAAAGGGTTACAGCCCCATCACCTCCACACCACAGTCCCAATCCACCACTATTTAAACTTGAAAAGCAAGGGCATAAGACCTATTGAATGTAATATGTACTTTGATCCTTAGAAATAGTGGCTGCTCCGAGTCTCTCTCACATACCAAAGAATGCCCTTTTTAAGATGGGCTGGCTGTGCTACATGCATGCATCACCTAAAACAAAAAAACAAAAAAAAAACCCCAGAAAGCTTGCTTTTTGGAAATACTGCATGCCTATCCATCAATTAATTTACTATCTGAAATGCACAAGTGAGATTTAGGGTGAAATCCTAACCAACGTTCCAGCATTGACATAGCCATGCCAATGAGGCATGTGCTGCATCCTGTGGTTGGGGGGGCAGTCACAGAGGCCTCCTCAAGATAGGGGAATGTTGGTTCCCTTACCTTGGAGCTGCATTGCCCTTACCCCAGTGCTGGAAAGTGGGTTAGGATTATGCCCTTAATTCAGTAACACCTTTAATGTCTGTCTGTCTATCTGTCTGTCTGTCTGTCTGTCTGTCTGCAAGGGATGTGAAAAAACAATTCATTTCAGATTTCTTTTTGTTGCTTCATTCAGTGATCTGATTTGTTTTGTTGACTTAGCTTGTTTTAGTAATTTATGTTGCTTTGTGCCTGAGAGTGCAATCCTAACCTGGAGTTAGGCTGGCACAGTTAGGCCAGCAAACTTTGGCCAGCACAAGGGACACCGTAAAGTATGTTTGGACTCTCAGAGTCAGAGAGACCAGCACACAGATGTTCTCCATCCTCCCTGACTCCAGAAGTGGTCCAAACATGGTTTACAGTGGTTCTTGTGCCAGCCAAACTTTGCTGGCCTAACTGTGCCGGCCTAACTCCAAGTTAGGATTGTGCCCAATGTCAGATGGTTGCTTTATTTCCGTTTTGATTTGTTTTTTAAACAAAAAATGGTTTTCCATTTATTTCAATGGGCAAAGTTCAATACACTGTAACTTTTCTTTATTCTCAGAATTTTGTGAAACGAGCTTATAATAATGTTGTTTTCTGCCCAATTTGCAGCAAAGTCAGAAAAAGCAGTTCTTTGACGTTTTTCAGAAAGATAAAAGATGCAGATAAAAAAAATGTTTGTTTAGTGGATGCTTACCCCATCTTTTTCAATTTCATTTTATTTCAAAATAAAAATTAATAGTGGAACCCATTTATGAATCTCACACAGTCAATGAACAAGGTAATTTCGACAGGAAGGAATGACAGCACAATCCTAAGGATTGCGCAGCGTTGGCGCAACAGGGTTGCACCGACACTGCGCACTTAGCACTGATGCAGGGGCGCTGATCAGCAACCCCATGTCGGCGCTAAGGCAACAGGACCGGCGCTGCTGGCAGTGTCGGTCCTGTTGTGCCCGCGCAGCACCTTCCTTGCGTCGGCTGAAGCCAGCCGGCGCGAGGAAGGCGCCATGAAGGAGCGGCATGGGGACTTGTGGGAGGGCGGGAGAATGTGGGCAGGACTTGGGCGGGACGTTAGTGGGCTTGGGAGGTGGCCATATGGCTACATCCTAAGCCCGGCCGCGAGGCCACAAGGCCCCAATTTGGGCCGTGCAATCTCCTTGGATCTGCGCCTGCTTTTTAGCGGGCGCAGATCTGCAGAGCACATAGGGGATGCTGGAGCCTCCCCTACGGTAAGGGAGCGCACGCTCCCTTGCTGCGGGAGGCTCCAGCCTCCCCCCACCCAGTGTTGGATATGGCACTGGCCGGCCAGCCTTGCCATTCTGGCGCTAGATTGGATTGCGCCCTCAGTAATTCTTCGTACTACCTGTCATTGGATAAGATGAAGACTGGAGCATCTTCAAGTTGAAAAGGGCCTGTTTCTTGTACCTGAATTCCAGCCATCACACGTTGGATACCAAATCTAAGAGGACACTTGTTACCACATAAGAATCCTTAGCATGGTTTACTGCCTTGTAAGCTAGAAGCAGAAAATTCAGGACCCAGTGTGGCCACCAGACCTCTCCCAGAAGACAGATTGGTAGTCCTATGAAAGCACATAGGCTGGGAGTAAAAAGCTACTCAGTAAGTGGGAGGCAGAAGCAAGACATAATTGCCAGGATGTGATGGTTAGTGGTTTGAAGCCTCTGTTCACAAACTCTTAATTGCCTGAGTCACGGCCATCATGCAGAAATAAATCCAACTGTATTCTCTACATTTTACTGGCAGTTAATGGTCTCATCTTGGGGCTCCATAGGAGACCTCATGCACAGATGGATCTGGAGCACAGCTTGGCTTTCCAGTTTAGTTCATTGGAAAGCGGGAACCTTCCCATTGGCATCCTTTGCGAGAAAGATAAATGGAATTGCCCCTCCCATGAAATGACTGGGAAACCTTTGCACTGAAAGAACTCTCTAGAGCACCTAAGAACTTTGTACTCATAAAGGAGCACTCACTTAAGGCGAAGACTGCTTGCAGGAGCATTACATGTCCCAGCAGCTTTTAGGCTGCTGAATCACTTAGAAGGTGAGAAGTACAGGTGTCCCCTGATATCCTTGGGAGATAGGTTTCTGCTGCTACTCTGGATATCCCAAATTGCAGATACTCAAACCCTACTCAAATACTCCCCTTTGTGATTATGACCCACTTCTCTTTGCAAACACTTTACCAAAGGCAGCTTTTTCTTCATTTCACTTTGTGAGGAGGAGGACCCTGGGGTGGGGGAACCCTGGAAACTACAGACCGGTCAGCCTGTTTTGGGTAAGATGATGGAAAGCCTCATCAAAGATAAAATCCTAAAACATGTAGAGGAACAAGTGTTGCTGAAGGAAAGTCAGCATGGCTTCTATAAGGGTAATTCTTGACTCACAAACTTTTTAGAATTCTTTGAAAAGGTCAACAGGTACGTGGATGTGGGTGAACCTGGATTTCAAAATCCATCATATATCTGGATTTTCAGAAGGCATTTGACACAGTCCCCCATCAAAGGCTGCTGAGGAAACTTCATAGTCAGGGAATAAGCAGGCAGGTCCTTTTGTGGATTCAGAATTGGTTGAGGGCCAGGAAACAGAGAGTGGGGGTCAATGGGCAATTCTCACAATAGAGAGAGGTGGAAAGCGGAGTGCCCCAAGGATCTGTCTTGGGGCTGGTGCTTTTCAACTTGTTCGTAAATGATCTGGAGTCAGGCATAAGCAGCGAGGTGGCCACGTTTGCAGATGACACAAAACTTTTCCGGGTGGTGAAAACCAGAAGGGATTGTGAAGAGCTCCAGAAGGATCTCTCCAAGTTGGGGGAATGGGCAGCCAAATGGCAGATGCGTTTCAATGTAGACAAATGCAAAGTGATGCACATTGGGGCAAAAAATCAAAACTTCACCTGTAGGCTAATGGGTTCAGAGGTGTCTGTGACAGCTCAGGAGAGAGATCTTGGGGTGTTGGTGGACAACTCGATGAAGGTATCGACCCAGTGTGTGGTAGCAATTAAGAAGGCCAATTCCATGCTTGGAGTAATTTAAAAAAGGGTTGAGAATAAAACAGCCAATATTATTATGCCATTGTACAAATCGATGGTAAGGCCACATCTGGAATATTGCGTACAGTTCTGGTCACCGCACCTCAAAAAGGACATAGTGGAGCTGGAAAAGGTGCTGAAGAGAGCGACGAAAATGATTACAGGGCTGGGGCACTTCCCTTATGAAGAAAGACTGGGACTCTTCAGTCTGGAAAAAGGGCACCTGATGGGGGACATGATTGAAATATACAAAATTATGCATGGGAGGGATAAACAGAGGGATGTTCTTTTCCTTCTCTACCAGAACCAGGGGACATCCACTGAAATTGAGTGTTGGGAGAGTTAAAACAGATAAAAGGAAATACTTTTTTACCCAGCGGGTAATTAACTTATGGAACTCCTTGCCACAGGAGGTGGTAAAGGCATCTGGCCTAGATGCCTTTAAAAAGGAATTGGACAGATTTCTGGAGGAAAAGTCCATTGTGGGCTATAGGCCATGATGGGTTGTGCAACCTCCTTACATTAATAGTGGGCTACCTCAGAATGCCAGGTACAAGGGAGTAGCAACAGGACGTAAGCATCTTGTTGTCTCCTTACCTGGGCTCCCTGAGGCACCTGGTTGGCTACTGTGAGATACAGGAAGCTGGACTAGATGGGCCTTGGGCATGATCCAGCAGAGCTCTTCTTATGTTCTTATGAAACAGGAAGCAGAAAGCAGACAGCAAGAGCCTATACTCATATTGCTAGAGTATAGAGCGACTGTGAGAACACTAATAGGAAGTGGACAGCAGATAACGTCCTGTTAGCATTTTCACAATTACCCCCTGTAGCATGCTCTAGTAGTATGAGTCTATTCACTGTTTGCTTTCTGCTTCCTGTTCCAAAGTGAAATGAAGAAAAAGCTGCCTTTGGCAAAGTGTTTGCAAACAAAGAGTGGTATGTCATAATTGTGAGGGGGGGGTGGCTTTGAGAACTGTAGATAAGTGAAACCATGAATATGGGAGGCGCCTGTAAACAAAAATAAGGAAGAATAGGTTTAAAAAAGTAGGGGCATTCATCACAGGAGATGGCAGAGGTGTAATGCACTGCCCTGGCACCCAGAGTAGTGATGTCATGATGTCACATGACATTGTGACATCACTACTGGATTTCCCTTGAAGACGGAGGCTCACTCTGTGACTTCGCTCCCCCTGTTCCTTCTCCTGCGAAGGCTACCCTTTGAAAGAGAAGAAACAGGGGTGCAAAACCAGCAGCACCTCCTCTGTAACTAAGGCAAAGATTGATGGGCAGTCATGCATCCCCCTTGGCGTACCACCTGGGGGCAGGTGCCCCTCTAGTTACTTCTAACTAGAAGCTCTGCTTCTGCTTTCAGAGCAAATCGGGCTCTGCTCTAGTTACTTCTCTGCCAGATGGTGTCTGCTTAGAGCCACAGGTTGTGGAAAGTAGCAAACAGGCAGATGTTCTGCACCCCATATCTGCTTCCTGTAATCTCCCCCCCCCATCCTTCACCTGCCTGGCTGCTTTCCTTGTCTCATCCCCTTCTTGTTCTCTTTCCATGGCAGTGGGCTATGGAGCTCAGAGGAGCTAGCAGCTACTGAGATCATGTTCCAAATCACTCTCCTTCCAGGGCAGTCATTACCATCACTGCATCCACCAACCACAACTTCTTCTAAACTGTCCGGGCAAGGAGGATCATGGGAATGGAAGAGGTTCTGCTTCCAGGATCCTTCCCAGCCGGCCAGTTAAACAACAGCAAGTGGCAAAAGAGACAAGGAAGTAGAATAGGAGGTGATGGGGAGGCAGGAGCACATGCTGACATGTGCGCCCATCAATAAAGGGAGGTAAAATTTGAGCATCACTTTTGGTGTCCGTTTGGCTTTGGCTGGGCCTGCATAACATTGAGAGACCAATTGACAACTCAGGGTATCCAGTTTAATTGTTTTATGAATGGCCCAGAAGAATCAAAGTGAATGTACATGTTTTAATGCAAAGAATAAGCTATGCACCAACAGGCTTCCTAAGCTTCTGTGTCCCCATTTATTTAGTGAAGGTGTAACTGAAGGTATTTCTAACATGGAGGTGGTGGTGTCTCGCCATCGACTTTCTTCACGCTTGTAGGCCACAGCAGATGTTTTGCAAAGTCTACGTTGCACTAGAATTGATTTATGAACCACGCTTGCCTTTTAGTTCTTCTAGTCCTCATTATTCATATTCATTGCTACCCACACTTAACCTTTTGACTCCAATTCCTTCTTCTGAATGATACGCAAAGAGAGACTTTGTTCTTTCTGACATGCCTTATCATTTTTATCTGTCATCTATGTTTCCAGCCATTAGAAGATCCCAGGCGCTCTGTATCTATAATCTGTTTACATTCTTTGTCATTACTGTATTTTGTTTTAAGATTCTTCTTTCAACTCTCCCTCTCTTTAAGTTGCTCTTTTCCCCTTGTTTCCTGCCCTTTTCCTTTCATTGTATGAGCCAAATTTCTTCAACTGCCACACTGTAGTATATGGCAGTTAATGTCACTTGTGGAACAATTTAATTTGCAAGGAACCTTGGAGAAATTTTAGTGGGCAATAGGTGGACATGCTCCCATATACGTACATAGCCAATGACAGATTTGGGCCTTTTACAGGTTTTCTTTTAAATGGAAACTTCAAAAAATACCTCTAATGCAGTCATTAGTTCCAAGAGTTGGTTTTTATACGGCTGTAAAACCATTGGCCTAAACCCACAAAGAAGTAGTTTGCGTGACTTGACTAACACAGTCAGGCTGAGGATGTTGGCACATGTTGATGACCACATGGTCACATTTACCTTGTTTTTCACTTGTGGCTGCACAAAGTGCGACGTGTGTTGTGCGTTCATGTGGCCTCTTTGTTTGTACCAGTTTCCTGAAAGCAATGGTGGGAGTGGAGAGCCATTCACACCTAGACAAAGGCTGCCAGCTTTTGGGTATTGCTGGCATTCTCAAAAGCTTCAAAAGAATGAACAGGCTTCTAGCAGGCCTCCCCAGCATGTGACACTTCCTTACAGCAGCTCTCTTAGTTAGCCAGGCCTGGACAATTTGTGACCTTCCAAACCAAAAACACCCCTTTGATTTATTCAGGCAGGCAAGACAACCAGGCGGGTCTATGAAAACCTTGGCAGGCTGCCTTCAGCTTGGTGGGTCACCAGATAGAAGCTGAAAGTTATTTTGATAGGAAGATTAGCCACTTCTGCTGCATTCACCCACATGCAGCAGCTGCCTATCTGTATTACTATCTGTATTAAGTGCATGACTTTGGTCAAGGGGTCGTGTGGTGAAACTCATGCTCCAGTGCCCCCTGTTGAGGGTAAGACGGACCCATGAAGAAATAAGCTCCAGGTTTTTCATGTGAAAGTCGAATAATTTTGTAATAATAATAGGGGACAAATTGAGAGCCCCCCCCCCCCACAATAGGGGACAAATTAAATGCTTACCAAATTAAACTGTGAGCCCCTAGCACTGTGGTCCAAAAACAAACCATGGTTATACCGAATTTAGTAAATGTTCACCAAATTTAGTAATGGTTCACCAAATGTATAACAACATTTACGTGACAATACTATTATTTAGCTAGCAGAATTACATGCTCCAAACACGGGTTTAGGGTTATGTTATGAACATTTACTATTTGGGGGAGACAAAAACATTTTTTAACTGTCAAATACTTCACAAAAATGACGAGAACTCTAATATGTGGTTATCACTTTAGGATTATTAGGTGGTCTAATATTTGGTGAACAGTTACTATTTTTGGGAAATGGTAGTATTTTTTTAAAGGAACGTTTCAACGTTAAATTTGGTGATCACTTAAACATGAGCCATAATAATATTGTCAGAATGTGCACATATAGGGTACGTCCATCAACTTCATGAAAACGATGTGATTATTGTGCTGATAGAATAAGTAAATGAAGTCCCAATTATGTTTTTTTCCTCCCCTGCCATGCAGCCATGCTGTCAAAGTGGGCACTGCATCTGTGGGAGGGGGTAGAGCCCCAAAGATCTCCTCTAGGTAAGGAAAAATTGTTCCCTTACTTTGGGGCAGGTTCCAGTGCTAGAATAGTTCTACTCAGGTCTGCATTAGCCATCTGAGTGGTCCTGGGAAGGCAGGTCAAAGCCAAGAAGGGGGATACAAAGTTGGCAGCAGTGCTGCCGCTGATACCTCCCCCATTCTGCCCCATTCCACCCTTCCCATTCCTCCCCTGCCCTGTTCTGTCCCCTGCTTGCACACAAAAAATAAAATAAAATTAGAGGGTACTTTCGTGCTGAATAGATTTATAGCCCAGCGTGTCCAGGATGTACACTGATGGATCTCGCCCATCTTGCTAGGCCCAAAGGGATGCATCAGAAACCAGGCTGCCTAGTATATGTAAGCAAAAATATTTTTCCTTATCTTTCCTGGGCTATTTAGAGCGCAGTCCTAAACTGGAGTTAGGCCGGCATAAACTCAGCCAGCAAAATTTGACCAGCACAAGGGCCACTATAAAGCATGTTTGGACCACTTTCAGAGTCAGGGAGAGTGGCTCACGCCCATATGCTGGCCTCTCTGACTCCGAGAGTGGTCCAAACATACTTTATGGTGTCCCTTGTGCTGGCCAGACTTTGCTGGCTTAGTTTATGCCGGCCTAACGCCAGTTTAAGATTGCGCCATTAGTCCCACCCCAACATACACGCAGAACACGCTCCTTCAGCAGCACTGCATTCTATGGGCTGGGGTGAGATAGAATTGGGCTGTCCATAGCAAGAGATGGAAGGCAATGTCAGGAACAGCTCAAAGACATCAGGACTCTTTCAAAGTGGCTTTGCACTATTACAATCTTTGCTTCCTGTTGGCAAGCCAGATGAAAGTCTTCTCATTTTCAGTGGTA
Source organism: Lerista edwardsae (assembly GCA_029204185.1). Taxonomy (NCBI): domain Eukaryota; kingdom Metazoa; phylum Chordata; class Lepidosauria; order Squamata; family Scincidae; genus Lerista; species Lerista edwardsae. Next base: position 4,356,786 of record JAJKFI010000012.1, read on the forward strand.
AAAATATTTGAAAGAGTATAGTTAAAAAAAAATTATCTGTCATTTTTCGAGTGGGTGGGTGTAATGCATACGTACAGCAGCAAAGTTCTCAGATGGACCACTAGTAACAGAGACAGGCTGTTGTAATGTTTTGGGACTTCATGGGCTTTTCATAAGCATAAACCTTTCTGACTGTGCAAACACGTTGCATTAACAAGTGTCAGCTCTATTGTCTTTTTCTTCCTGTTCTTCTCTGAAGAGAAATGATAGACAGCAAGTGGATGGCTGACTCTTGGGCTTGTTTATTGCAGACAGCAATCCCTGTAGTTCTAAAATAATTTGCTAGATATCTGCGAGCCTGAGAATCTGTTCACACCCTCCTCCTGAACAGTTACACTGATGTAGACAGAAAAAATGTATTGCCAGCAGCCTGAAAGGGAGGGGAAGGTAACAGACTGTTTTTGGAAAAACACTAACTTTTTGCCTGGGAGAAAACCCTACGCATCCAACAGCAATAAGGAAGAAGCTTTCTGAATACAGAGTTTTGAACACCACCAGCAGGCCAAGTTAGCCAATCATATCCTTCTGCCCGTTCCACAATTTGCATGTTGAAAAATTCCACATTCTAAAATGCCACCACTGACTTACCAGCTCTGGCGTGTGTGTTGAGGCCTGGTGACAAAACTATTATGATGATGCCTCTTGCGGCATCATCATCACAGCATGATGATGATGCACCATGCGCCATGGTAGCATGCATGCACCATAAGCAGCTATTTTATAACAGCAGAAGTCACTTCTGACAGCAGAAGTAACTCAGTATACCAGTTGCAGAACCAGCCAAGGTTCCACCTGGGGCAAGGTCTGATAAGCGCTGGCTCCCCGCCCCCTCTGCCGCCGCACCATGCTCCTATGCCACGCCAGGCTCCATTTTTGGAGCTGTTCGAAAGCAAGATCACATGGGAGGGCCAAACTCCATACTGGCAGCTCGCCTATGTGGATGGCGAGCCTTCTCATTGCCATCCCCCCGCTCCATCAGCATGGTGCTCGGGGCATTTACTCCCCCTTCAGCAGTGGTAGAACCACTACTGCACTACTGCACTACTGGATAGGATTGGGCTGCATGAGAGCCTAATCCTAAATGCACTATAGCTGGTGGTACAATAATACTGCCAGGTCCAAGTTGCCGTGCTGTAAAGCACGTTTACGGCACCCGGAGAGTAACTATTGCCAGCCCTGGGGCTGCAGTACGGCCAGCCGGTGCTCCAGCAGTGCTGGCCAGTGGTAAGGCCTGCCAGCAGCACTGGCCAGTGGTGGTGGGAGGGACCAGAACAGGGTAAAGGGAGGGTGGAAGAAGGGGAGGATCAGGACCACAAGAGGATGGGGACTGTGGCAGCCTCTCCTGCCAGATCCTAACCTCCTGCAAGAGCTGGGCAGCCCAACACAGGTCCCTAACTCTGCGCCCACTCAAAAGCGCAGAGCTAAGGGGAGACATTGACTCTGCAGTGGCATTACTTGGTGTAGGGAAGAAAATGCTCCTTTACCCCAAGGGGACCCTGGGCCTCAGCAGTGACTTTGGCAGTGGCAGCCATTTTGGCGCTGCTGCTTCTCCAGGGACCGCCGAGCATTGGATTGGGCTGTGAGCAATACCTGCACACTGACGATCTAGTTTGAGTCACATCATGTTTCCAGAATTTTGCAGTTTGGCTCCAAGCCTTTATGATTTTTGTATAAATGACTTTTTTTTTTTTTTGAAGAAAAGAATGGAGTGATATTTATCTTTGAAATGTCCTACCATGATATTTGACGTGTATGTGCACATATTTATGTGGCATAAGCACATATTTATGTGCTTGCTATAGGCAGCTGTGAAGCTGGACCAATTTCAGGATGAACTCATGAATGGCTGCTCTCACTTCCTATGCAAGAGACAGAGGTGCCATCATCATCATCCAAGTCTGTTTTCCTACTGGAAAGCGACCAAAATCCAGTTCTACATTGCTTGGCTGTTATAGATAAGGAATACTGAAGTAGCAATAATAAATTAATGGCCGTGCAAGATGAAACTCCAGTTGCTCAGACGGCTGTCTCCACATAATCTGTATTTTATACAAAAGGAGAAAGAACTCTATGGAATTTCAGCTGTGACCGGATAAAAACTGCCAACAAAATGTGATAAGGAAAGTCTAATGTGCTTATTAATCATGTTTATAGCTCCTCATTTGCTGATATATTAGCTCAAACTCCCTTTAAATTTTTTTAATCACTGGTAGGTACATTTAATAGAGCCCCTATTGTTGTTCTCGGTTTGCATTAATTAAAACTAATTGACCATGATGGGTTTTACAATAAATCAAATAGCAGATATGTTGAGAAACGATTTAGGATGGCAAACTGTGCAAGGAGAATGCTTGAAAATAGCTCTGCTCTTCAGTATCTTCTTAACCCAGTTCATATCAAGCCTTTTTAACAGCTGTGTAGTTTTGCTAAGAGAAGCGTCAAGCTGACAATAATGTATTAAGAGTAATGTACATCTTACGAAAATCACCTCATATTTCTCCATTAGTTTGCATAATACAGTTTGTACCCAGTTCACAAAGATTTGGTTTGTTTATATTTGCAAAGCTTATGATTTTTTTCATTTCTTACCTAGGGCAACATTTACAGTACATCAACCCATTCCTTATATGTGGTCCATCTCAAGACCACATCTATAGAAGATGTGACAACAAGGACATTTCCCTATTTTCCCATTTACAGTGTTCATCTCTAGTTTTTCTGGTTGTAGATAATAAAAACATGCTTATAACACTTGGTCCAGGTATATGCTTTTAAAAACCTGAGAACTGTTATCTTAGATTATACCTACAAAAATAATGTGTTTAAAGTAGCTTTTATCAAAGGCTAAAAGCAATTGCATACACACAACAATAATTGAATACACACAACATGAACAACGTCATGAGTGGCAATACAGCAGGATGCAAGCATCTTGTTGTCTCATGCCTCCTTGGGGCACCTGGTGGGCTGCTGTGAGATACAGGAAGCTGGACTAGATGGGCCTTTGGCCTGATCCAGCAGGGCTCTTCTTATGTTCTTATGTTCTTACGACATTCAAGATATTCATTTCGTAATGATCTTGGAAACCAGTGACCAATTACTGTCAGACCCATTTTTGAAACCTGCAACAATGTCATAAACCATCTTGTGACATGGAAGTTCCACACATCATTTGTGCAGTAGTAAAACCATTCTTTGCTGGAACAAGTGCTTACAAATCATTGGAACGCTCTTCATAGTCATGCCTTAAACAAATGGGGCGGAGGAAGAGTTTTGTAAATGATTTCAAACAATTCAGACAATTGTCCGATAAACAAGGTTTGGTTCATGGAAAGTAAAAAACTTAACACCAAGTAGGACCCTAGTTGCCGGTAGCACATGTGTACCACTGGCTAAAAGTGTTGCAAATGTGCTGTAAAGAATGTTTGCAAGACTGAACCACTCGTTCTGGGCCAGTTAGTGCCTGGCCCCAGTGTGGGTGGACAGAATGGCGGGCGCTTCAGCAGCTACAGCCACTGGTAAGCCTGTTTGGGGCAGGAAGAGGCAGGGAGGGGCAGGAACTGGGCAAGGGGAAGGGCAGGGAATGCCATGGCAACCTTTTAACATACGACCCAGACCACAAACCATTTAGATCAGTTCCTGCATTTGCGTTGTTGATGTGCAACTGAACACATCGACAACACAAGTGCAGCAACACAAACCTAAAAAAGGCTCTGATCCAAATTATCCATCCTAACGTGTTTGAGGATTGTGGTCCTACATTGTTACATAATTTAATTCCTGACAAGCATTTCCCTGACTGCCATGACTTCATCCATCCAGTCATGTTACTTGTCAAGTGATAACGCTTTAATTAGCTGTTGAACTTTGGTATCCCCTGCACACACTTCCCAATCCAAACGTTCCCTTTATCTGTTCAAAAGTGCGACATGATATCCTTGTTGTTTCAGGAGAATATGGTTGCTATTCACTGATTAATTCACATACTGAAGATAAGCGTTAGAAACCTCTGACATCCCTTTCAGAATCAGAAACCATGCGCTGCTAACAAAACTCTCTCCCTCCAAATGTGATCGTCACATTTAGGACTGCAAAGTTACTTTTCTTATAAAGGAGCTGAATGATTTATTAGAAACTTACTGCCTAATTTTAAATGTTCCCCGATACAGTTTAGAAGCACATTTTAGAGTGAAATGGTGGTGATTACTTGAAGTTGGTAAGTGCTCCAGCATCAATCCAGGCTCGCCATAGGAAGCTGTTGAATAGCTTGTAAAGTTGTGGGGGATTTTCTGCGCCTTACTCTTCAAATTGCCATTTATGTGTGTCTTTGTCTTTTTAGACAGGATCACCATGTCTCTGCTGAGGAGGTGAATATATTTTATGATAAAGATCCATCACTCTTTTATCACCCTTTGCATGCATCCATAGAAACTGTTTTCAAATGAGCACTTTCAGTGTCATATTTATAACCATAGACTATTGCATTTCGTACTAGCTGTTGTTTCTGCAAGCTGCCTATACATTTTTGCCTCCTTTGAAAATCTGAATTATAGAGTTGAGAAATGGGCAGGATTCCAGTCTCTGCCCTTAATAGGGAGTTCTTCGTCTTTTTTTACAAGTGCTTTCCCTTCAGCTGCTCTGCTCCAATTTCCCCTCAAGTTTTCTTTGCAAACTCTTATTTTGATTTCATCCACTGGTTTCCAAGCAAACACTGCAAAACTGGCTGCAGTCACGGATGAAGTTTCCCGCAACTGGTATCTGAAGACAATGACAACTGACCCTTGTTATTCCAAGACAAGTCCATGAAAAACTGGAACAAATCTACGTCTCCTCCCTCCCAAGACAACTGCTGGAGTTCACTTTCTGTGTTGCAATCCACATACGAGAGGCCTCCAGTCTCTAACATGGCCTGCTGGCCTGCTGGGTTCCCCCCCTACAAGGCTGGCTTCATCACACCCTGAAGCCAAAATCCAGTACAGTGTTGACTGAATTCCAGCTGGTGACAACATATGGTACATTAGCAAGCTTATCTTTGCTATCTCCATGTGCAAACAAGTGTGCATTTGTTCCAGCAACCGTCAGACATCTCCTCTTACCCCACAGGACAGAGTATCACTTTGTCTTGCAAACTCAGGGAAGGATTTCAGTCCCCGGAAGCCATTCTATAATTCAAGTTGGTGTTCTTCCAGACAACTGAGTCCATCCAAACATGAGAAATAGATTGTAGATCTTACTGGAGAAATAAGATCTTTGACAGCAAAGTCATTCTTAATGAGAACTTGATGTTTGGATATTGGGGGCGAAGAGGGGGACCCACACATTTCACTTGCAACAAACTGAATTGACAACCAGAAAGGATTGTCCCCAACAAACTCCATTCCATGCTAAGAAAAGAAGGGATGAAGATATCCCTTTCACAATGATCTCTAACTCCCTTCCTGAAGCTCCATTCTATTTGTTGCTGTTAAAAACAAGACATTGAAGAATGCACATAGAGGAGAAGGGAGTATTGTGGTGGTAGATTGACCTCCTGGCTTTCATTTGCATGGCAGAAGAGGGCCTACAGTAAGTGTGAGAGCTGGTGTGTACATACAACATGTGTTTCTTTTGTTAATGTGGCTAGGCATTCCTCGAGTTGGGGGGGGGGGAAGAAATAGTCCTCCGACCATTGAGTTTTACACCCCTCATATACTGCTCAGTGGTGTATGTTGGATGGTTAGCAGGTACAAGATAAGGGCAAGAGCGGTTTCTGGCACCAGCAAGCTGATAGGATCTGAGCCAATGCTTTCAAATAGTTGCTTGGAAATTTGCTTTCTTGGTTAAGCAATGAGTTACAAAATGGTTCGATACCATAATAGCTCTCTTTTGTCTGGCATGCAGTATGATAAATTTGGAAAGAGTCCTGGAGCAACAAGGAACTGTAGTAATCCACAGCTAGGCCTTTTAACCATGTATGAACAGAATATATATAATCTTCCATATTTTATTTGTTAAAGTGGTAGGGTTTTTTTTCCCCTGTGCTTTGCCTTTTTTTTTTCCTTTTAGGGGCAGGTAGGTTTATTATAGTCTTCGTTTTAATTTGAATTCCTTAATATCTCTGCATAAAAGCACATTCTCCATTCAGACTGATATTTTTCTTGGTTTATTTATGAGCACATAAAAGTATGGCTTCCTGAGCATAAGCTCTGCAAGCTTTGGGTTTTTAAAACTCCACCCCATCCATAAGCACAACATGAAAAATAATTCCTTCAGTTCCTGCACCCACCCACAGCACTGCTTAAAAATGGTTCCAGCCAAAGGCCACAGCAACGTGTTGTTTGGAGTATCAGATCGCCAGATGTGTGGTTCTGCTTTTACTCTCAAATTTAAGAGGAAATGCACAGCTAATCCAGAACCAGCATGTTCAAAAAACTAGAAGCTTAACATTTCAGCTTTTATGTCAAACACGGGACACCTAGCGTCCATTTGTGGACACTAAAACAGAAGATGCATCAGAATTCATGGGAAGCTGCTTTTCCGGATGGTGAGCGGGAAATGGAAATTCTATGCTTTAAATGAGAAATGCTAGCATTATGGAGGGAGGGACTGTAATTACAGTGTGAGAGTCCAATGTGTCCCTGCATTGTACCACATGGGGTTCCTGCTGGTGGAGACGGGCATCTTGTGTCAGACACGGTGGGCAGCTTTGGCCCCACAGCAAAGATGTCTCCAAGTGCAGCAGTTAACATGCAAACAGTGTTCCTAAACTTACCACTGATGGAGCAGAACTATGTAAATGGCTACACATGACAACCCAGTCCTGGATAGGATGGGACAGTCCATTGCTTTGGTGATTTCCAATAAAATTATGTGGGCCATAATGCCTGTGATATGTCCAAATTACTGGCTAAAAGTCCTAAGCATACCTTAAGATTGTGCCGGCCCATGTGGGGTGCGGGAAGCCCCGGAAAAGCCTCCACCGGGCTCCCCAAGCCTCTCTGCTTGTAAAAATTGCTATGGCAAACACTTCCTGTTTCGCAATCGAAAACTGGAAGTGGTTCGCAATCACAATTTTTACTAGCAGAGAGACTTGGGGAGTCCTGCTGAAGTTTCCCAGGGCTCCCCACACACCCCGTGGTCCGGTGTGGTCTTAAAATATGCTTAGGACTCTCCTCCTGCCAAAACAGCAGCGTGATCCAAGGGATTGCATCGCTACTGAAGCCTCACCCCCTGCAAGCACTTACATAGTCCTCTCCTCCCAAGAAGAACTTTGAGGACCACTGCTCTAGTATGTGGTACAGTATGTTTCTTTAGCAGTGCTTGCATCAGCCTCCCCAAACAATTATTCAAAATCATAGTTCACGTACGGTCGTGTACATGCTTTTCCCCCATGGAATTTATCTCCATGCAGGAAAATGGAGGTGATTTTAAAAATGTCTAAAAGGCAAAATATTCTGTACTTTCATGGGACTGAGAATTCTCTTCTTGTCATTTACTAGCCTGCAAACATATGGAGTAGAAATGAAAGCAACAACTTTTTTTCATTCTTCCCTCCTAATCTGGTCATGTTGTGACCAGATTTTTTTTTTCAGCCCTGCACATGTCTTCATGCCCAATTGTTGCTAATGCTCACAGTCCCATATGTTGCCTGGTTGCATTTTATTCCTCACTTGAAATTGTCTTCATCTCTGTTGGTTACTGTGTCATCAAAACACTAGTGCAGTAAACTTTATGTTTCAAGAAAACATCAAGCCAGAGATATGTTGTGCTGGAAAAGACAGCAACACCCACTGGGATATGTTTTCAGTTACATTTTATTTTACCTAATGCCTGGATGGATTCAGGCTGTAGGCAGTAGAGGCAGAAATACATAGATCAATTCTAAAATGACTACAGGACAAGATTGTACTAATCCTGTTGGAAGGAAAAGGCCTTGGCCTAATCCTATTGATTACAAACCCTTGCCTATAATGATGAAGGGGCAAAAGGACTGACATGATAACAGTGGCAAAAGAGTAACATGTACTTATAAGTCTCCTTTAGTGTGTAAAATGCTTTTCAATTGTCTTCATTATACGTTGAGCTGTCCACAGCACTGCGTGGTAGACTATGATCAGCCCTTTTTGAGAAAGGGGGACTGAAGATTCCACCTCAGAGGCGTAGCTAAAGAAGTACAGGGGGGGGGTACAATTGCACCAGGCAACAAGCTTCAGGGGGCAACAAGTTGAACTTGACATTAGTGGCCAAATTTTGAAAACTTTGGTATGTACAAATAATGCCATCATGTTATACAGTATATCATTGGAAAGGTAATTTAATGCAAAAATGCAATGAAACAAACCAGAGTGTAATATCTTTATCAAAGTTATTGCCAAAAACCCAGAAAAAAAGAAAATACAACTGTGACATCATTTCCGGGGCAACATTTGCCTTCTGCACTCAGCTACACTTTCATTGGCCACGCCCCTGTTCCACATTATACACTTGCCCTCCTAAATTGATGTCTGATGTCATGAAAGTGATATGTGCTGTTACCTGACACAGATCTCTGTATCGTAAACTTGGGACTGCACCCACACTTCCTGACAGTGGGTCAAAAGTCCATATGTGGAACTACAGCACTAATTATATTACAGCCTGAACACCCTATAGTTAGGAAGAGTCTGGCGTCAGTCTCTTGATCCCCTACAACAAACTGATCTTTGGAGGCAAGTTAGACAGCTCAGTGCCCAAATACATGTGGGCAGCAAGCTCACAGGCAGCTCACCAACGCATCCCTGTCACTCTGGGTGGGGATCGCAATATCAACAAGATGCTGTACAATTATCATTGGAGTGTATCAAGTTTGCAATGTGTGGATCAGGTTATGGACTGAGGATGCAATCCTAACCTGGAGTTAGGCCAGCACAGTTAGGCCAGCACAGTTTGGCTGACACAAGGGCCACCGTAAAGCGAGTTTGGACCACTCTCGGAGTCAGGGAGGATGGCTCTGGCACATGTCTGTGTGCTGGCCTGTCTGAATCCGAGAGTGGTCCAAGCATACTTTACGGTGTCCTTTGTGCAGGCCAAACTTTGCTGACCTAACTGTGCCGGCCGCTCCAGGTTAGGATTGCACTCGTAAACATGAAGGTTTTGCTGTGAATTTTAAGTATCCAGCTTAAACTTGGCATACAGAGCAATCCTGTGAATGTTTGCTTGAAAATAGATCCCACAATTTCAGTGGGTCCAACTCCTAGGTACATGTATATAAAGTCTTAGAGCTCAATCAAAAACATGTTTACTTGGCAATAATGTTCACTGTGTTCAGTAGGACTCCTTTCCTGGTAAGTATACTTAGGCCTGCAGCCTTCTCATTATTTTGCCTCCCCTCCTTCCTCTAGCTTGTTTCTGCAGAAGCATAAATAATGAGTTTTCAGCAGTTGGCAGCAAAATCTCTTTGCTTAGCCTGTGTAATTCATTTGTCAAGAATATTATTAAGTGTTTTGTAGTTGCTGATGAGCATAAATGAGATACTCTGAAAGTTCATGCCCACTTTGCTTCTTTTTTATTAGCAGTTGCCTTAGAAAGAACCGTTACTGAAATCCCTAATATCTCACCAAGATAAACCCAGACTCTCATAAATAAAAGAAGCTCTATTTGTTTTAATGACTTACTTGAGTCTGGGAAGATTTGCTGAGCCAAGGCTGACGTTTGATAATATTCCACTATGCTAAAAATTCACAATCAGACACATCATTTTTTCCACATAAAAGAGCAATTACCTCATGTTTTTATAGCATTTAAAGAATGATTAGATTTTAGCACCACCGGCATACCTAAGGTCTGCCGCTTTCAGTGTGGAAAGACATTCTTTCACGGTTCTTTCATTTGGGACCACTTATCTATCTGGAGAAAGTTCCCCCCTTCCAATGTTGGTGATGGGCATGAAATGCAGGCCTACAAACTGTTGGGAAGGCCTCGTTTTCTGTGGAAGATAAATGACTCTCTAGACCTTCCTTCTTGGATCAGGGGGATGATCCCTGTACCCTGGCTGGCCTTCTCTTTGCTGTTTGATAAGGTGCTCGTATGTGCTGAAGAAGAATGCCAAGCAAGGTCAAATGGCCTCTCCTAGGAAGACTCCCAGGTTTGGACAGGCAAGGATATCAAGGAGAGAGAAAAACAGCAGGGAAGTTCAGACTTGTGGATGACAGTTACTTGGCAGCCAGAGATAAATCTTGTATCTCAAAAGAAGAGAAATCTTCAGGGAAAGAGATTCTGCTGCATGATGTATGTGACATTGTTTTGCTACATCAACAAACTCCCCCAGAAACAAGACTGTAAATGGATTTGGGCAATTGTAAACTCTGAGAGTTATCGAAACAGAATTTTGTAGGCATGTGTGGCATTGCCATATTTGACTAGTGTCAAATGAAACTCAAGAGCTCTTGTTTTCTGTAAGAGTCATATCTACCAACAGCAGGAGCATCCCAGAGCCTCCTGGCACCTAGGATCAGGTGACACAGTGATGTTGGAATGCCACCCCTGTGCCCAACATAACCCCCACTTCCAGAATGGCTCCATTTTGGAGCCGTTCAGACACAAAGGAGGATGGGTGGGTCCAAATTGCAGCACTTGCTGCTTCCAGTGATGAGCGCTATTCCCACATGCAAACATCCCCCCTCCACCACAAGCCTGGGAAACACCAGAAGCACCAGAGAGGAGAAGCATATTGCCCTCCTGCATGCCACCAGCCCCTCCAACCAGTGATGTCATTCAGGGGGAACAGACCAGAACAGGCGTTCCGGATCCTAACGGGCTCCGTGGCTGGTTCTGGGTTCCCGACAAGTGCCAATCAAAAGTGAGTTCCTGTTCCTAAATCATTTGAATGACACCACTGCCTCCAACACCCCTTTGTCCACTAGTGATCAACTGGAATTCCAGATTACTCCACCCCTGAAAATTGAAAGTGTTCTTTCTTTGTATGACATGACCCATTGTTTCTCAAGGTAAGACTTAGGCCAACTGCTTTAACCAAACAAATATAATGCACTGGACCAGCACAGGTCACATGCCCAAGGGATGTCAGAGTTCTATAACAAGAAAAAGGCACCTACTTTTTCCTTCATTTCCCGTTTTTGCACCCAGTGCACCAAAAGCAGTATAGCAACTGCACAGTTAATTTGCTGTGATTGCAATTTTTAGTACAAACTTAAATAATTCTTATTTGGTTCCGTAAAATGTCACTTTACATTCTTCTACAACTCTTTGGGCACTATTTGCCACTCAGAAGTGACAAGACTTCTCCCGGGTTTTTGGAGTATGATGAGGACCTCATCGGCCCCATCCAGCAGGTACCCAACTCACAGCCCAATCCTGAACTGCCTGACTGCCGGGGAGTGCAGCGGTAGCCAGGCGTTGGAGGTGCCTTTATTGCCCATGCGTGACCGTTGCCCAGGCGGTACGAGTGTACTGCCAGCAGTAAGGGCTTTGGCTTCTGTTGGTGCACTTAAGCAGTGGTGATTTGTCAGGGGCAGGGAGGGGGTATTTCAGGAAGGAAGGGAGGAAGGCAGGGGGAAGGAAAGCGGAGGGAGAATGAATCTTGGCAGCACCAGCATGCACCAGACCTTATCCCCTCTTTTTGAAACCGCCCTGCCCCTTATGCCAGAAAAATGGCAGGCATATGACTGAGGAGGCCTGTATGTGATTGGGCAGTCTACTGGGGAGTTACGTTAAATTGCTTCCTGCAAGGACTGCCTCCTCTTGAAGGTAACTCCCAAAGTAGCGTGGGATGCAGTTGAATGTAATGAAAAAGTGCTAAGGATACACCCAAAGGGCACAGTCAGATTTTACAAGCGTAAAATTCAGTAATTACATATTTTTAATTTGAATATACTAAATATAATTTTATATACTTTTTAAATGAATGAATTTTAATTAATTATAAAAGTAAGTACTTTTCATGTTTTTTAAATCTGAATTATGATCATGACGTCACAACCACTCTGATGCTGATCTTTCTGAGTTACATTAGACATAACAGCAATCCAACAAAGATATAAAACCAATCACTCCTTTAATTCCTTAGAAGTAAAACCAATGTGTTTATGTGCTAATCATCTATTGGAGTTTTCTTAATGTTGTTTATTTCCTCCGCTGTTTGGTGTCCAAGTTTTGACGGCCAGATTCTGCCTGCGAGTAGCCAATGAGCAGAGCTGCTTCTGCTAAATGGAAGCTAAGATGGGAGGCAGCATTGTAGAAATAAGGGCAGCCACTCTTTTTGTAAAAAAACAAAAACAAAACAAAAACCTGCTTTAAACCGAGGACTGCCATGAGTGAAAGTAATTAAAGACTGTTTGCAAAGGTTGTTAGCAAAATGTGTAAACAGCAGTATAAACAGTAGGTCAGGGTCAGGGAGGGAGGCAGGCAGGCTTTTGGTGAGACCCCCACGCTTGCAAAAGTGTGGAATTCCCAAAAGGGAGAGAACATTTGGAAAAACAGCCTGATTGGGGAATATCGACGCAAATCATTTCCTAAGTGGCACATCTTGCTGAGAGCCTGCGTGGGCTGAGCTGAAAAGACGACTTTCAAATCAGCCCTAATTGTGGATGTCTTTCACACACGCACTCTGTTGACTGCTGGTGCTTATGATAAATTCAACCTCAAGGACCGAGTCTGAGCTTTTTGCGAGGTCTATAAATATTTGCCTCTACAGAGTAGCTACATGGATTTAATATTGGCACTTAACTCTTTAAATTCTTAAAGAATTTAATATCTTTAAATTCTTTTAAGAAATTAAATTAATTCCTTTAAAGAATTTAATTTTTTAAATTCTTGCATTATTTCATGGCAAAAATGATGTACATTATCATAGTCCAAAAATCAATCCATGGCAGAATTCAGGGTGAATTCTGTGGCTCTCTCAATCTAAAAGCGTGTTCTGAAATTGCAAGAAACATTAAAGAAATCCCACACTGATCTTACCAAATCCGCTAAGTGTTCCTTCATGAGATTGTCCATGTTTTTCTATCTTGAAGGCAACAGCAATTTCTCACTTAAAAATCTGAAAAACAGGCTACAAAATCTAATCTGCATTGCAACCTAAAATGAAATGCACATGCTTAAAAATTACTGCCTAAACTCCAAGATTAGAAATGATACTAGGAGATATATAAATAGCCACAGAGTTAAATTGTCTCACAAAAGCAAGTCCTTGTGACTTCTAGCATTGTATCATGTTAGTACAAAGAGAAAAAGTCACTTCCAAGAATTTGGGTTTTGAGGGGAGGTATTACAGCTCATAATTTAAGTATATCTGAACTCTTGGTTGTTTTCTACATGCTGTCCATTATTTGTACTTCTGTTTATGCAGAAAATGTTGTGCCTAAAAATAGTTACATTATGTGTGTGTTTGTGCATGCGCATATGCGTGTTTACACATGGACATGTTGTATTCATTTGGCCCCTTTGTATGTACGTCCTGAAAGAATGGATGATTCAAATGTTACAACATTCACATAAGCCCCTCTAAAGAGCTTTTTCCCATAGCATCATCCTATGGAAGAAGCAGTTCTTCTGCCATGTGCCAACCCAAAGACTCGCAATCTTTGCCCCTGAATGCCTCAGCAAAAGGCAGGATTGACATGAAACAGTGTATGTGGCCATGAGCCTTGGTAGACAAAAAGGGGTGGCAGCATAAATTGAGCAGTTGGGCAGTGACTGAGGGTCCACAGGGTGTCCATTTTGTGAAGCCAACCCCTGGGCTCTTAGTCGTAGCAGCATTGATAGCACCCAGTCAACCCAATGAGAAGGCAGGGGCGGGGGTGCCATGAGGGGCTCTGTGCAGGCTTTGCCTCAACACCTCAGCAACCTGGCCAGTGGCATCATTCACCCGGTACGCTGGGCGGGACTTACCTTTGAGCGGCAGTCCGCCTGTTGCGTCATGCCGTGTTCCGCTGCTTTCCCGCCCGCTGGGGCGGGCGGGAAAGAGGCAGAACGCAGCGTGACGCAACGGGCGGACTGCTGCTCAAAGGTAAGTCCCACCCAGCATACCAGGTGAATGACGCCGCTGAACCTGGCACTGGTACTGTAGACAAACATGGTAAGGAGCTTATAGAAGTTGCCATTTCCCCATGAACAACCAACACAAGGAAGAACTTTCTGGAAATATTCACATGGGGCCATGATCAATCAATCAATCAATCAATCAATCAATCAATCAATCAATCAATC
>JAJKFI010000012.1:4376730-4387830 GCA_029204185.1 Lerista edwardsae
CAAACCAATTTTGGCACTTTCCTCTTTCACCCTCATCAAAAGTTTCTGAAACGAACCAGAGTATAGTATCTTTATACAAAGTTATGGGCAAAAAACCCCAGAGAAAACAAAAATACAACTGTGAAATCACTTCCTGTTGTGATGTCGCTTCTGGGGCACCATTTTGCCCTCTGCACTGGGCTACACTTCCATTAGCTACGCCCCTGATTCAAACTCCTTTTATACATTAGATATTCCCATCAGACGGCGTGCCCCTTTTTCAAGAAAGATTTGGAAACCTGAATTAGCAAGCTTCCTTTGCTGAACAATTCTCTCAGATTTCAATTGCCCAAAAGGGATGGTTCCATCTGCTCTAGGAAGAAGTACTGAGATGCAGCATTTTGGCAATCTCAGGTAATCACGACTGGCTCTTGACCTCAGAAAGGGAAAAGTCAAAGTTCTTTGGGAAATGACACATTGTGACCTGCAGTCTGTTGTAGCACATTAAGTCTGACAAATGGTCAGAAATGATGACTAACACAAGCAGAGGGGGGGGGAGGAGATCTTGGTTATTGTACCCAGCAGTTAACCTTCTGTAGTCACATTGCAGGGTGGAATTGTTTAGAAGCCGTGTCCTCCTGGCTAAGAATAAACACAGCACTGCAACACCGTTAAAAGGTTTTCTACGTCTTCCTCCTGTCTTAATGTGGTTCAGTGCTTCTGTCATGAAAATGAAATCAATGGACAGTTTCCCACACTTGAGTCACAAAGAGCAGACTATGTAGTTCATAAAAGGATGTCATGTTATACCTCCCTGCACACACACAAACACACACCCATGAGAGAGGGGGGGGGTTATATTACATTATATCAGAGGCATCTGATATATAGAAGACTAAGAGAAATAAAAAGAGAATGAACAAATGAATGAATAATCCATTGTGGAAGGCAATCATGCATCAGGCAATAGGTCAAAGTAGACAAATTTTATCCTGCTTTATCATCATATTCTGAAAATATTATTTGAAGTTATTAAAGCTTATGCAAAATATAAACACAAGAAATGGAAAATAATCGTAGCATATAATAATTATTCTATATTATATATCTAATAGTTATCATACACACACACACACACACACACACACACACACTGTATATTAGATAACTAATTGAAACAAAATTAGATAACTATATATACAGTATGTATGTATGTATGTATGTATATACATACATACATACATACATACATACATACATACATACATACATACATACATACAGTATATATACAGTATATTAGTCAAAAATTTTCTGAACAGAATTTTTGTTTTCATTCCTTAGCATTAGGTGAATGCCTGCCACAAGGCAGGAAAGATGACAATTTGAGCTGGACACTTAGTGCCAGTCAATTGAGCTTCTGTTCTTAGCATTGACTACCATCAGCAACGCTAAGCATTCTGGTTATAGTGTGAGACCCACTTGCAGTGAGTGATTGGTGGAGACTATTGGACTGAGTGGAGGACTTGGAGCCAGGAGACCCAGACGTGGACCTGGAGACTGGGGTCATGTTAAAAGATTCAGAAGTAATAGGGTGAACACTGAAGCAAAAAGCGATGACATCCCCTGTCAGCTCCTGTCACCCAGTTGAGCCCACGAAGGACTTCGTGGGGCTGTCAAAATTGGCAGCTTCATCCCACAACACAACATCATCGCTGGATGCCAGGGAGCCAAGAGACCATGTCAGCTTTCCTGTTGACAGCAATCTCAGGGGGGAGGGGGAAGCTCAATGGCTCGTGCTCGTAAATGTTTTATTGAACAGAAACAGGAAATTAAAAGCAGAATTATTATCATTATCATCATCAGTAGTAGTAATAATAATATTGAGGGTGCAATCCTAACTAGGAGTTAGGCTGGCACAGTTAGGCCAGCAAAGTTAGCCGGCACAAGGGCCACCATAAAGCGCGTTTGGACCACTCTCAGAGTCAGGGAGGATGACACACATCTGTGTGCTGGCTTCTCTGACTCAGAGTGGTCCAAATGTGCTTTACGGTGGCCCTTGTGCCAACCAAACCTTGCTGGCCTAACTGGCCTAACTCCAGGTTAGGATTGCGCTCTGACTTTCCCCACCTTGCCTCACAGACAAATACGCGCTGCATACACGCTGTTTCTCAAATAATTCCTGAGGATGTCCATTCAAGATGATTGAAGGCGGTCTTCCTGATGTGAAACTCAAAATGCATTGACATTGAAATTAGATAAGTATTTCGCTTTATCTTATTGGCAACCTTAGTGGTTGAACCTGAAATTCACTGGACTCCAGTACACTGGGTTCTTGAGCTGTTTTTGTACAATATGAGCTTGGCTGGGGCTGGGAATCTATTTTTCAAAAGCTAGCATCTCAAGAAAGGAAAAATAAACATGAAGTCAGAATTTCCTGCAGGACAGTGGGAGGGAAGAAAGGAGGGTGATCTGATCAACCGAAAGCTGATTATATGTTTTCCCAGGATGAGCTGTCCCAGGATGAGCTGTCCATGCTTTATTCGTGGTCCTTTTGCATATCTGACATTTTGACATGGTCAGAACTATTTTGAAGTTTCATGAGTGAACAGACTTGCAGTGGAATCAGTGGTGTTATTCAGGGGGTTCTCCCAGGTTCTATAGAACCGGTTGTTAAACGGCCGGGCCCTGCCCACTTGCTTACCTCAGCTGGCTTTGGGGGTTTTTTTTGCTCCGGCTATGACATCATAGAACCGGTTGTTAATTTATTTGAATACCACCACTGAGTGGAATGTATCTTTCTGGATAATGCTGTTAAGCCAATAGTCTATAGGAAAAAAATTACCTTCTAGAAGAAAATTGTATGCATATTTTTGGCCCAATACTATCCAGGATTGGGTCAGTGAATAGAGAGATTTACAAAAGCGGAATACACTGGTTTTGGGCAGCACACACAGGATGTCACCTTTGACCGTTTAGGAATGCTGCTGCAAATGGCAGCAGAGCAGGAGGGCCTCTGCTGGGTCCAGCAAGGCAAGTCCGACAGCAACTGGGGCAGGAGGTTGGTGGAACGGAGAGGGGAGAGGCAGGAATGAGGAGAGAAGAAAAGGAGGGCAGATAGAGGCCGAAAAGGGGGCACAACTGGTGGCAGTGACACTGCTGATATCCAATCTTCCGTCTTAGCCTAGATCTGCCTTCCAGGGTCCACTCAGACTTGCACCAGCAAAGTAGCTGGACTGTTAATATATGTTCTCCCCTTACAGCTGGAAACCTTATTGGAAGTGCCAGATGTGTTTCGTCATTATTGGAGAAGGATTACATAAATAGCCCAACCCTCTCCCCCACCATTTTACTATATGCGGCCATTGCTAATAGAGCCCATGTTGTATGCTATGGTGAGAAGGGTGACCAGACAGCCTGAGAGAGGTAAGTAAAATATTTACTTACCTCTCCATAGGTTGCCTGGTCAACAATGGACCTCTTAGACCTACACCAGCTATTTTGTTGTCTGAGGAAAGGCAGGGACAGGGCAGGCCAGGAAAACAGGGATAAGATCCTGGCATGTGCTGCTGCTACCAAAATCTGCCTCCTCCTGCCCCTTACCCCCCCCTGCCCTCCCCACTCCTCACCCCAATTCACCCACAAATGGTCCACAAAATGTCTTGCTGGCACCTTATCTGCTCAACACAATGCAGGTTGGGTCCATCTCTAGCAGGTGCATGGAGCCTCCAGCCATTTTCGTTAGCTTCTCCAACACACACGATGGCAGCACCACATTTACAATGCCGTAGGAAGACTTACTCCAGTCAATTGGGAGATCTGCTACTGTAGACTATCCACAGGATTGGTCCCCTGCTTAAGTATAACTTAAGTTCCAGAGATCTGTACAGACTTTGAAACATACTTAGGGAACAATCCTATCCACACGTCCCTGAGAATAAGCCCATTGACTATAATGGGACTTACTTCTGAGTAGACATACCTAGGCTTGTGCTCTTTGAAAAATTCTGTTCTTGCTGGCCCAGCTCTATTATTGCACCAGCATAAAAGCACACTTAAGTACATGCCACACCTGTGCAAAATCAGCCATGCAGCTGTAATTCAAACATTTATTTATTTATTTATCTTGAAGAATTTCTACCCCACCTTTCCCATGCCAAAGCACATGCCCAAGGCAGCTTACATGAGCAGGCTAGCCTAAACCACCATTTTTTCAAAGGGTTTTTTATAAATATACAGTATTCTTGTGATCAGCCAATCCTCAGGGCCAGATGTAGCCTTCACAGTGTGGTTCTCTCCCTTGTAAACATCTATAACAGATGAGCATAACTCAGGTAGCCAGCGTACTGCCATTTACAGCAAAGACAGAATGAAAAAGAACTTTATTCCAAATGCCTTTGATGACAGTCTATTGGAGGAGACAAGATTTGCCTGCTCCCTTTCCCTTAGTTTCATAGGAATCTTCTCTCCATCACCAGATTTTACAAGTGGTGACAACATGGTCTTTTTCTTATGTCTCTGTTGGATGGTTGAATGAGTGGAGGATGAGTGAAGGAGGCAGTTGGCAAGTATTTAATCCAACATATACATCACAACATCAATCTAAAGTGCCATTTTAATTCTTCAGAGTTGTTCTCTTTGCTGAGGCCAAACTTGATGTCACGTAGTCCAAGAGATAAGTAGACTTAACAACTGCTGTGAAGCGACACCAGGTCTCTCCAGGAAGTATAGATTTCTTTCACTTGTATCCTTGTGCATACACAAGCTCCTCCTGATGCTCTCCCATCCAGGCACTGACCAGAACCAGACCTGTTTGGCTTCAGCAAGCCTGCTGCATCATGTGCCTTCAGAGCCTGCCTTGGCAACTGAAGCTATGAAAGATATGTAGGGGCTTCTTTCTGAGGCTGGATGGGACTAGAAAGCAACAGGGTCATTTTCTTCACACATATTCTTACTTCTTAATTCATTGATTTTTGTACTTGTATTTCTGGAATGTGATTTCTTCCAAAATGAAAATAAAATACAAATCAGTATTTCAATGTTTTAGCTGTGTTGGCTGCTGTACATTCCAGGAAACTGAGCTGAGTATTCTAAGATGATCAGAAAATCAATGAAACATGCAGTCAATCATTATCCGCTAGGGTTAGGTTCATGAAAATCCTTGCAGTTAGCAAATTTGCAGATAATGAAGCATTGACCCTATGGGATCAATGGGGTTAGGTGCAAGGGGTACCTTATCTGCCATTAGAAGAATCCAGCAGAGACCCTCAGGAAGCCAGCAGAGTGCAGCAGGAAATGCCAAAAGATCTCTGAATGCTGGAGAGACCTTCCAGAGGCTGCAGGAATCTTCAGAATAGCACCTGCGACCAGCATGGACCCCTTACACATGGCTGGCGGATGCTGTTGCTGGCCATTTTAAAGGCATCAGCACTGATCTCAGGTGTCATTGTGAAGGTCCCTGCAGCCTTTGGAAGGTCTCTGCATAGTGGATAACGAGGACAGAGGTGTAGATAATGAGGAAAGTAGCAATTCTGCCCCTTGCAGATAAGCGAGGTTGCAGATAGCCAGGTTGCACATAAAGAGGATTGACGGTACTTCATAGTTTGTTAATAATTGCACTCAGATAAATGAATGCGGAACAACTGTATTTAAATTATAAGTGTGTGTGTGTGTTTACAACCCATAACCATATATGTTATGGTCCATACGTTGCAGAATCAAATAATAAAATATATATGTTATTTTAAGGAGAATTATCTAGAATAAAAAAAATGGCAAATTGCAACTTATGGTTGTAAACATACAAAGCAGGCTTCCTTCACGGCTTTTTCCAAAACTCTGGGGGTTTGCCTATACTACGCGTTTATCAAGGGTCAATGCTGAGGTGATGTTGAATTAGCCATCAGCCAATCTGCAATGTCTACACCAAGAACATCTGGGAATTGGTGTAGACACCATAGGAAATTATGTTTGTATGGTTCAGGTTGCACTGCTTTAGAAAGGAACAAATACACACACACACACACACACACACACACACACACACACACACAGAGCGAGAGCGAGAGCGAGAGTCTTTATTTTTAAAATTTATATCTCACCTTTCTCAGTACCATCCAGGGCGGTTTACAACCCTTTATACTTAACATATAAAGTGATTTAACAATAATAAATTAAATTAAATTTTTAAAAAACTAGTGTACACAATACAACAGGCAAAAAGATGGTCCTTACATATTTTGGCAACAGACGGTTTGGGGCTTGAAAGGAAATAACTAGCACCTTGACTTACGTCCAAGAACTCATTGCCATCAGTGCAGCTGGAGTAACAACGGTGTGACAGGATTGTACAACTTTGCCCCATCAAGATTTTTGTAGTTGCATTTTGCCGAAGTGTATGAAGGACCTTCAAAGGCACTCCTTACAAAAGCAGATTAGAGTAGATAACTGAGAGGATATAAGGGCCCAGTCCAGAACTGGCCAATCGCCCAGGATTGCAGCAGTAGCCAGGCTACCGCTGTATCCCACAACAAATAGGCAGCTCTGGGAAGCTCCACGAGGAAAGAGGACATTTGTGCTCTTTCTCCACAGGAAGGGCGAGGGGGGGGGCTATCGGTCTATTGGTCTACCTATTGGTCTACTTGCTCCTGCAACGGCTTTTTAGCCAGCGCAGAAGCAAGGGCCTCTGAGTAAGGAACCCTTTGGGATGCCCATAGCTGTTGTTGCCAAGGCACTGCCCCAGCACCAGCGGTAATGGCTTATTGCAGTCGTTGGAGGCGCTTTACTGCACCTTGCATGACATTTGCCTGGGCAGTACGAGCGTACCACCTGCAGTAAGGCCCACTGGATTGGGCTCTAAGGCTTGGGAAACTATGCTAGATAGAAATATGCACAGCTGGTGCACCAGTTGAAGCTGGGCAAAAGTTCTCTTTTAATGCTCTTATTATGCACACATTCAAAATGAAAATTGGTGGATATGGTACAATAACCTATGAAAGAAGAGACTGAATAGTACCTGAACACTGGTAGAGTTTCTTCTTTGAAAAAGTTGCTAGTCAAACTGTGAGCAGGTAATTTGGGGGGGGGGGAGAACTAGGTGCACCCAAAGAATGTGTGAATATGGATCTCTGGTTCTTAGAGCCAGGAATTTAGGAACTTGCTTTGAAGTTACTCTGGACCCCTTCTGAGGTTTGGCAGGAAGCATGAACAAGCTTTCTCAGTGGTGACTCTCACTATGTGGAATTATTCGGGGGGGGGCTGGACTGGGGCATTGTATGGGTCACTGGCAAGGGAATGAGACTAAGGGTGCAATCCTAACCTGGAGTTAGGCCAACAAAGTTTGGCTGGCTCAAGGAACACCATAAAGTATGTTTGGACCACTCTCGGAGTCAGGGAGGCAGGCACACAGACATGCGCCATCCTCCCTGACTCTGAGAGTGGTCCAAACGGTCTTTATGGTGGCCCTGGCCAAACTTTGCTGGCTTAACTCCAGGTTAGGATTGTGCCCTAAGCAGCATGAAGGTCTCCTCATGCACGGGGTCATACTCCTGCGCAGCATTTAAGTCTACACTCCTGTAAACCATATTTTGGTGCATTTTAGTTTTATTTTAATTTTGAATAAAATTCTGTGCTTTAAGTTTTCAAGTGCTTTTATAAACACAAAAGCTATCACATGCACACGCACACACACTTCTTGGTCAGCATTATTTAAAATGTCCACATTAGTAAATGAAAACATAAATACTGAGTGCAGCTGTAGAATTTAATAAAAGCTCAGGTTTGAACTAGCATTATTATTGGAAACTTGTGGTCAAATCTGAAAGCTTGAAAGAAATATTTTAGCACTATCACAATATTAAATTGCAAACATTATTTAATTTATCTTCCCTGAAATAGCTAACGGGAAGTACATCAAAAGCTCTGTTTTCCTAAACCAGGAAATATGTCAGTGATCAGATTGGCAAGTCGAAAGCTGACAGGGGACAATATAATGTCACAGTTGTAATAGCACCTACCCATATTGTAAAGACGCGGTCTGGCTTTGGAAGAAATGTTGCACAGTCTTTATTTAATAAGTGAAAAAGCATAGCAATAAAGCAAAATAAGTTGATCTAACTGATTTCTCTGTTTTAAAAAATGTTGAAAAAGATCAGCTTTGGCGTATCTGTGGGAAAAGAATGTTCCCTCCAATTACCAATATATAAAAATATATAAGTATATTAAAAATTAACGTGCTTGCCATTCAGTATTGGGGAAAGTCGGAACTCTGGCAACCTGTACATTTCAGTTGTCACTTTGAACTTTGGAACAAAGGCCAGACTGTAAAAGTAGTTTATAAAAAGTATTATGAGATACCACAACTGGCACTTTTATGGCCTTATTAAACCTGATTGGAGTGGCATAAATTATGTGCAATGAAAGCAAACAGGCTTTCCAACTTGATTTTAATATCAGGAGCTTGCTTATTAGATTATTTTGGTGGGGAGTGGTTGTTTTCTGAGGAGAAAGGGGCTTTATTGTTTTTGTTTTCCTACATCGCCAGCTGATATTATGTGGAAGTCATAAACGTCGGATTACATTTGGTTTCACAAAATAAAATTGTTATTAAATCACTTGGGATAATGAACAGTTCTCACTAAGTCATGCTGGAGGTGTTAATTTAGATTCAAAGCATTCTTCCTTATTATGAAGGCTTATTAATCTCCCACATATCAAGCAGCCAGCATTTCCAGTTCAAAAGGTCATCGTTCCTGAATGACCCACTCTAGGAAAACTCTGTTTCTTTCTCAATATTCCTTTTGTCAGTAAAAAGAAAAACAACTGCAGTTGCTTGCTGGAATAATTTCCATGTCTTCCAGATCTAGAAACAGGCAATGGAGAAGATTGGCTCATCTACATTTGTGTGCAGCCCAATTCTGCCAAACTCTTCGAGCAGTGATGCAGCTGTGCCAACATGGTGTTTGCTGTATCCTGTAAAGGACGTTTGTTGTGTGAAGGCCTCCTCAGATAAGGAAACACTTGTTGCCTTGCCCAGGGTAAGCACCATCAGCTCTCTTGGGTCATGGCTCTATAGCTGGCAAGCTGCATTGACTTGTGAAGGCGGTTCAGACCAAGGAAGCTGGGTTGGATTTGGTGGGCTCTGCTGCCACTGAAACTGCCTTCCTTCCAGCCCCATCTCGTCCCCATTCCACCCACCAGTTCTACCTCCTGCTCAGCCTTACCTGCAGTGGCAGGTGTCCCTGGTCTACCAGAGCATGGACCCAGCTGCTTTTTGGCAGTGGCCAGGCAATGCTCACTGCCATAGTTGCATTTGCAACTGTCATAAAACATTATTTTGGCACATGTTCTGCCAGCCCATGAGATTGGGGCAGAAGTCAGTGAAACTACCCATGGGCTAGCATTGCAACTCAACAAATACACAAATAATAAAGCACAAGAAAATGGCTTAGTGTTATCATTGTATTATTATGTTATGGTAAGAAAAATATCACACATTCACAATCTAATGGGAAGGTGAAATATAGGTGTGTGTTTTTAACACATTGAATGAATGAGGGCGCAATCCCAACATGGAGTTAGACTGGCACAAGTGACTTCTGCCAGCTAACTCCAGGTTAGGATTGTGTAATGAATGAATGAATGAAATAAGCCCTGAACTGCATCAACACTGGGTGATTATGGAGCAGCCACTTTCAACCTAACCAATCCCAATGGATAAATTGAGTTGTGAGGATAAAAACAGCATGTGGGTGGGGGGGGGGAGAGCCAAATCTGCTCCTTGGGAAAAGGATGAAATAAAACAAATTGTGAATGAAATCAATGCCAAACCCTTCAGAGATGAAACACAGAATAGCAAAATAGCATGATAGCAAACTCAGGCCCCAATCCTTGCATTCCAGCTGTGCAAGGCCCTTTACAGTGGTGCAAAAGCTGGGCCACTGCTATGCACTGCCAGGCCACTGTTGCAACCCTGCTAACTGAGCCCTGCTAACTGGGCAAGAGGCACTTTTTCAAGTGGTGTTCCTCTTATATTTAGCAGGGGAGAGTAATTGTCCCTCTTCACCCCAGCACAGTCTTTGCAGTGGCTGTTGCTGGTGGTCTGCCTTTTTCTTAGATTGTGAGCCCTTTGGGACAGGGAGCCATTTAACTTTATTATTATTACTATTTACCTGTAAACCACTTTGTGAACTTCGTGTTGAAAAGTGGTATATAAGTACCTGTTGATTGATTGATTGATTGATTGATTGATTGATTGATTGATTGATTGATTGATTGATTGATTGATTGATTGATTGATTGCAAATGGTGAGAGACTTGGTGCACACAGGAGCTGCTCCAGGAGGCTCAGCAGATGCTACTAGGTTGACAGCAGTGATGGACCAGGGGCGGAGGAAGGGTGCAGCCAGGGGTGGTGGGAGCCATGGGTGGCACCGTGCCGGCAGCAGCAAGGTGCCATTGCGCGGAAGAACCCGTGCGGGTTTTGGGGGGCCCCCCCTCCCTTGCATCTGTATCGCTCTGTTATGGAGCTATTCCGGGTGCAGGGAGGCATGGCAGGGTGACGCACGGGGGTGGGGTGATGTGCAGGGGGCGCGGTTTCGTCACCCTGCCATGGGCGCACTCGGGGCTCCGTTCGTCTCTGTGATGGACCACAGGCAGGGAGGGGGATAACAGGGCACAATGGAGGAGGACCTGGGGTTGTGCCAGGGGAGGGAAGGAGTGGATCTAGTGGCAGTCATGTACACTCAGTGGTGTTATTCTGCCGGAATGCTGGGCGGGACATCCGGGTGATCAACAGCCCGCCCGTCGCATTACGCAGCGTTACGGCATTTGCGTAACCAATTACGCCGCTTGCGTACGTTACGCAAACGGCATAACACTGCGGAACGCGACGGGCGGGCTGTCGATCACCCAGATGTCCCGCCCAGCGTTCCGGCAGAACACCACTGTGTACACTATATATTATTCTCCATTTTTCTGTTCACCTTGCCTCCTGGCTGTACTCAGATCTGCACCAACTATGCAGCTGCCATAAATCCAAGGACACCTATTGACAATTAGGCTCTCTCTCTCTCTCTCTCTCTCTCTCTCTCTCTCTCTCTCTCTCTCTCTCTCTCTCTCTCT
>JAJKFI010000012.1:4387840-4478969 GCA_029204185.1 Lerista edwardsae
TCTCTCTCTCTCTCTCTCTCTCTCTCTCTCTCTCTCTCTCTCTCTCTGTGTGTGTGTGTGTGTGTGTGATTTTTACTTACCTCCTGTCCAATCACACACACACACACACACACACACACACACACACACCCCACCATAGTATGCAGCACCATCTCTGTTGGCACAGCTTCATGCTGTAACATGGCAAGGAATCGGACTGGGCAGTCTGTTGATGACAGGCTAGTTATCACAAGTATCACTATCACCTTGAATTTTATATGCTGTGAGGTGGAGCTGTTCAGATTCCTAGCATAGTAACTGAACACACTCCTGATAAGTAGGAAATCAGTTGGTTTCGTGCATTAAAATGCTCATAATTTGATGCGTGGTTTCCTTTCAGTGTTTCAGTACCTTACCTGGATCTCCAACTGGAGATCCCACTACCTGGACGCCACCACCTGGATCTCAAAATGTTTTCGCCCTGACTCCCACATTCTGCTTTATCACACCAGTATCAGAAATATCTGAAAGGCTATCAGAAATGATATTCCTGGTTCTACCCCAAAACAAAGCAAAATTCTGAACCAAGTATAGCGCTGGTATTTGGTTTTTGGAAGATTTCTGCATATCCTTCAACTGTGCTAAGAAAATGTGGTTTAGCCCTCCATCTGGCATTTGGGGACTGATAGTAAATCCGTGTTCAATGAACCATGAGCACTATAGAATTTTAACAAGGATAACATCTAAGACATCGTCCCTTTCCTTATATAAACTCAGTTTTGGAATTGAGTGGTGGCGGCTAATGCACTACAAAGAACTAGCTTGATATATTGTCATTAAGCAAGACTTCTAAAAAGCTCTGATAACTTTAGTTATCTGATCCCTTTAGTATTTTACCATTTTTCTTTTGAAAAACATGCGACTTTCTTTGTTGTCAGCCCAGGCTTTGGTGCTGCCATGAAATCTTAAAGGTTGTCCAAGGACCTCTGGCAAACTGAATTCATATGTCTTTTTTGTTGTTGT
Organism: Lerista edwardsae; assembly: GCA_029204185.1. NCBI lineage: Eukaryota > Metazoa > Chordata > Lepidosauria > Squamata > Scincidae > Lerista > Lerista edwardsae. The sequence continues at coordinate 4,388,843 of JAJKFI010000012.1, forward strand.
TCGTCTTTGGACTAATAAAGGCTACACTATTTTCCCTTTGAAATCTCTCGGCTGGAGAGTTCCCATTTATTTGCGGTGAATGTATCAGCATCTGGGATGGTCAGGATTTTATGGTTCATCCATCTGTAGTTCCAGAGTGACTGAAATTGGTCTCTGGGCACTGCTAACATCAGGTGTGGTCTACTGCAAAGGACTAGTATCAGTTACATCATCTTTAGCTGCTTGAAAACACTTGCAATTCTTCATGCTGTCATATGAAGTACAACAACCCAATGTAGTGCTCTTAATTATTAAATACCAATGTTTAAAAAAATATGTGGATGGCATTAAAGAAGGCATGGACTAATTTTAAGTTCTATATTTTAAATACATATTCTCTCTCTCTCTCTCTCTCTCTCTCTCTCTCTCTCTCTCTATATATATATATATATATATATACATACACACGTATATGCATGCACGCATGCACATATACAGAGAGAGAAAGAGAGAGAGAGAGAGAGAGAGAGAGAGAGAGAGAGTAAAATAGAAAAAGTAGCCACCACTACTTCATCTTCTGCTAGTAAGGAAGACAAAAGTTATTATAACAGTTATTGGCAAGGCATGAAGAGGTAGATACGTTACTCTTCAGTAGCAAACACAACAAATGCTAACACAAATATTTTGAATGAAGGTTTTGAGAACTACAAAGGGTTTGTAAGGGTAGAACAGAAGATCGCCCAAAGGCCGGCCCTGTTGGTAGCAAACATATTTCACCCAACTGGTAACAGAGAACAAATGGCAGTCAATAAGTAGAATTCCTTACAAGTCCATCACTGGCACTCGTTCACAGGCCATGCCATCAGTCCCTATGAAATAGCCTTGCCTCATTGACTTGCATGAGGGCCATGGACCTATTCAGTTAAAAGTTGAGTCTCATCTGATCACATATTTGCAGCAGGTTCCATTTTCAGTGGAAAGGCTTAGGTAGGCTAAACCCGGCTCCTAACCACAGTGTACCTCATGATGGTCTGTTGTTTTTTCCTTCAGCCAAGCCAAACTCAGCTAAGAGAAAACATTTGCCATGTGTCCTTCATGTTGCAAAAATAAGACCCCTCCACCAGGGCTGGCTCCAGGAGTGGCAGGGGCAGGTGGGAGGGCCCCAGGTAAAGCTGCTCTGCTCGTCCCACTGACTTATAGCACATAGAGGGCCCGGTTGCAGCAGCAGGCGATATGCTTGCTGCGCTGGTGTGGGGGCCCCCTAAAGCGCAGGGCCCACTGTGATGACTTTGGTCACATTGGCTTAAGGCCGACCCTGCCCTCCACCACCCCCAATTTCACACGTGGTTGGGGAAGAGCTGGTTAAAGTCAGCAGGTCTGCCACTGTCATGTTAGGATGGCCCTTGTTTTACTAGTCTATCGTACTATGTACTTTTCAGAGTAAAAAACTTGTATAGTATCTACTTGTATTTTAATTTGCAATACTTCGATGGGATTTATAATATTTGGATGTAAATTTGAGTCAAAATGGTATAAAATGCTTAGCTATGAAACTCTGTCATGATCATGATGCTTTTCCCCATTTTTGCTTCCTCCCCCCCTTTCTTGCCTCGGACTTGCGCTAATGAAATTGCTAGTACAGGGTTTAAATTCCCTTTCCCCGCTGAAACCGCCCACTCCCCCGCCCCCGGATACAGCATGTCTGTTTTTGACACCACTGCACCAGCGAGGGTAGCAAGGATAGGATTGGGCTCTGTATTAAGCAAATCAACAGGTCTATTTCTTTTTATTTATCTAGGAAAGGATTGCTATAAAATCAATATATTCCCCTATCTTGTTTGCAAGCCAGTGAATGTTGAAACAGGAAAACTGGTTTCAAATTGTGCCCCAATTGCTTTCCTCATCAGAAAAAGGGGTGATGGGGGAACGGAAGTGAGAGACCTTGACTTTCTGACTACACCTGTGCTGCATGCGCTCCCAGAAAGGCAGTGGCACACTCCCCAACATCTGCTCCTCTTATTGAAGCGAACTGCAAATTGAAATTCCATTGCAATGTTTTTGGACTCAGCCGAAGCAAGGAGACTGTCAGAAATCCTCTTTAAACTCACCCTTATCCAAACAGGAAGCTGACCCCTGACCCCCGGATGTAACAGAACACCAGTGGAAATTTCATTATCCTTGTTTCAGCTGTACTAAGTGAAAATTAATTGTGTAATTATCTGGATGAGCGCATGTGTAAAAGTTTACAATGTGCCAGTTAGATTATGTAACTTGTTAGTGGTACGGATTTGAGTAGAGACAAAGCTGTGTTGTGCGTGCGTGCGTGTCATGTGTGTGTATGAAAAATGGGGAAAGAAAAAAAGATGCCTGAACAAACTCTGACAATAATAAAGGAATGCTATGTTTAATATCATAACAGGATTATTTCCTGATGTAGCTACATCTGTTAGGTGAGCTGCTTTCTCATATCATTGCCACTAAACAGAAATCTACTCAGTGTTAGAATATGAAGTACACAGTTTTGTATTGTTTCAATACTTTGTTTCACTTCGCATTTTAATCCTGACACAGTCGCAACTTCTCCACTATACAATGCATTACCAGTTGAATAAAAGTTTTTTATCACCCTTGATATTAATATCAAAGACATGACATAACGTTTCGTTTCCCCAATGAAACTCAAGCAGCAAAGTGAGATAAAGAATATATAGTTAACTGAAAATACAATTCTGCATGTAGAATGAGCTTGCAACCACAATGGAAGGATTTTTTAGTGATAAAGGGAGTAACTAAAACCACTACTTAGTAAATATAATTTCCATTTCAAAGCTGCTCCACTGTTTGGACAGCAGGATAGCAGGACGAGAGGTGCAGCTTGGATAATTCTGCAAAAGCTCTTTGAAGAGGCAGATTCACTTTCAACAACCCACAGTAAAATGGTTTTGATCCACATGAATTCAAGGAGCCTGCAGCATTGATGTACATTCTGAACATATTCATGGCTTGAAAGTTATAACGCTAAAATGCCAGTCTGTCACTTGATATAGTAGTGCAGATGTCACTGGGAATTCACAAATTTAAGTAGTCTACTTAACTGTTAGAATCATTTTGGTCTTAGACATTAGAAGATGACCTAGCAAAGTTCTAAAACAGATGTGAAATATCTAGGATGTATATACTATGAATGACATGATTATAAACCATTCATTACAAATACCTGGAAGATTATTTAATGCTACAATTTTAAGACACACGTGGATTCTACTGAAATCTAAGGAAATTGCTTGGAAATTATGATATTCTCTCCACAGAGCAAGGATGGGTGGAATGCGGTAGATTTCTAAGATGGCAGCAGGGCATAGCTAAAGAAGTGCAGGGGGGGTGCAATTTCACAGGGCAACAAGCTTTAGGGGAGCAACAAGCTGAGCTTGACATTAATGGCCAAAATTGTGACAACCTTGATAATTACAAATAATACCAACATGTTGTATATTGTTGGAAAGGTAATTTAATGCAGAATGGAATTGAACAAACTGCAGTTTAATGTCTTTAATCTATCAAAAGTTACCGCTAAAAACAAGAAACAAAAATGCAACTGTCATGTAAAAATTGTGGTTTTTTTTAAAAAATCACAGTTTTTAGGAATGATACTGTCATGTTATATACCATTCAATGAGGAATTTAATGTAGAATGCAAAGAAACAAACCAGAGTGTAATACCTTTATTTTATCAAAGGTTGTGCCAAAAAAAGGGAAAAAAAGAAAATACAACTGTCATGTAAAAATTGTTGGCTTAGGTAACTTTTAAGGTGGACAAAAGAAAGGGAGGAACTATGCACACCACCCCAAGCCCCTTGGAAGAAGGGCAGTATAAACACTTGAAAAGTATGAATGAAAGAATGAATGATTTTGTCATACGGGGGATGTTAAAAATTTATGAATCCCAAGTGTCAAATGACCTGGCTACATCACTGTTGGAGGGTGACTGCAGACTTGGGGGCATCAGGAAGGGGCACATTGTTGAGGGGAGGATGCAGGTTCCCCCCATTTTTTTCACCTTTTTAAAAAGCCCAGGTGTGCGGTTACTTTTGGAAGTGACATCACTTCCTGTTGTGACATCACTTCCAGGGCATCATTTTGCCCTTGGCACTGGGCTACACTTTCATTAGCTATTCCACTGCATGGCAAAATGGATTCTACTTCTTCACACTGTAGATAGGAGTTCGTATTTTTAAATGTTCCCCTGCGTAACAAAGCAAAAATGTGGTTGAAAGTGGAAAACTAACCAGCAGGCAGCTGGCTGTGTTAGAAGCTTTACTCTTTAAATGCACTTTTTTTTTCTTAATATGCTGAGAGTTCTTTATGGGGGAGCATTCAAAAAGAGCATCACAGGGTTATCAATACTGTAAAACAATATGAGACATCAATACGAGTCTCCTTTACCACTCCAGGTTGTTTTCACCAAATACAGAGTTCCAGACACAGGTAAGTCCGCCCCTCAAGTCCACCACTGCCCAGCTCCAGAGGGGGTTCAGGATGCAGCTGCAGAAGCTGCTGCAGTCCCTGCCCCCTTGCATGAGATGTGTCATATACTTCCAAAAATTATGTAGCAGCAAGAATAATACCTCAATAATTAAATACCAGAATTAACAATGAATGTTTATACTTAGAGATCAAGAGACTTCAATTACAATTCTATACATATTACCTAGGGAGTAAGTCCCGTTAACCATAAGGCTTACTTCTGCCTCTATCTGTATTGGATTACACTGTTCAACTTCAATCCTATACATAATTACCTTGGAGTAAGCCTTATTGGATACAGTGGGACTTACCTCTGAGTAACCATGCATAGGATTCTGCTGTTAGAGCCCAATCCTATTCTTCCCCATCTCTGCTGATGCAGCAATACCAAAATTACAACTACTGCATCCTGCAAGAGGGGGCAATTGTGCAGGTCTCCCCTGCATAAGGAAGCAATCATTCCCTGCCTGTATTATTGGAGGGGGGCAAATGCCCCCCCGAGGGCCGCACTGGTGGAGTGGAGGAGTGGCACAGAAATGGATGGCGCTCTTGGCAACGGGCGGTGTTTGGCCCCTTGCCTTCCTCTGAGCCTGTAACAGCTCCAGAATGTTCTTCTCCCTGCTTTGGTCCGAATCTGGCTCCCTCTCCATGTGTGCTTTTAAATATTATGCAAACCACACAGGCCTCAATGACTTGATAGTTGTGTGATGTTGTAAGAGGTGAAAGAAAGCAGAGACAGGAGGGAGCTGAGGAACAGAGCAGTGAATGAGAGAAGAAAGCAAAGCAAACACCTTATAAACAGCATCGAAATAGAAGGGGCCACACACTTTTAGTGGGAAAGAGGCAGTGAGTTAGGTAGCAGACAAACCAGGGCAGAATTAAATTTCACAGAGTTTGAAATAATCAGCCAAGCCTTTGATTGCATACTTCTACCTCTGATTTATTTTAGCAACAAAGCTAATGATTTGGTGCATTCAGTTAACATATATAGCTACTTCCACTGCATAATGAAAACCCTGCATAATGCAGGGGCAACACAGGGGCGGGAAGGTGGCGCTGGGAGTGGTGATCTGTGGACCTGGCCCACAGGTGAAGAATCAGACAGATCTGCATCTGCCCAAGAGTAAGCCCCTGCACTGCTTAAATAGCTAGTGCAGATCCACATGGATCCAATCCAATGGGAACGAGGCTAGGAAGAGAGTTTAGGACTTGACAGCCGCTGCTGCCATCTCTCAGCATAATTATAATTGGGCTCTCTCATACCTTGAAAATATGACCAAGATTTGCACATTTTCTCATCTGTCTTTTGCAGTTGGTGATTTGCTACATGAGAACAAATTTCTGGCCATCATCTGCTTAATAACAGATGCTTAATGATGTTACTTCCAGCCCTCAACAGGAGAAATAAACGTTATTCTGCCCACTATATGTATCAAGTTTGGTACCCCTGTTCTAGACTACAAGTTCCTTGGGGCAGGGATGTGTCTTTTCAACTATATGGAAATCACAATGTACATTGACAGCATTATATTAATTATTTTATTAATTAAAATAATCTGGCTGCTTATTCTAAGCCAGTGGTCTCCAAACTGCCAGCCGCGGTGTCCTGGAAAAGTTGTCCAAGTATAGTGTGGAGTTTTCCATTCCATGCTGCAGCCTACATTCTTCAAAAAGTCCATTCTTTTGGACTGCAGCCAAAGAAAAATGTCAGACCATGGTTGCAGATTATTGGAACATTATTGGGACATTCCTCTGGTTCAGTTCTCTAACAGAGGAAGAGAATAATAGCTAGAGCTATGTAGAACAGTGTTAGTCAAACTGTGGGTTGGGATCCACTTGGTGGGTTGCGACTCGATATCAGGTGGGTCACAGAAAGCCGGAAGCAGCCATCTTGGAAACTGCAGACCTTACTCTTGCTATTACTCTTGCTATATTCCTGTTGTGCGTGTTCACAGTCTGAATTTTCAAGTGAGGTTTTTTTTTTTTAAAAAAAAATGTTTTTAGTCAGTGTTTTTACTTAATATTTTGACCTAATCTTGCTTTCTGTTAGGGATGTTTCATGGTTGTGCGGTTGCTGCAGTTCAAAAATGCCAGTTTGCATTCTAGGAGTGTCATTTTATTATGTCACAATGATGACGGTTGCTGCTTGATGATGTCACTTCCGTCCATGACATCACTTCCAGGTTATTGACATCACTTCAAGTGGGTCCCGACATAAGTGCCATTCTAAAAAGGGGGTCCTGGTCTAAAATGTTTGAGAACCACTGATTTGGCTTTGATTTTTATAGAATGTGGAAACGTGCTAATAACACGAAGACCTGGGAAAGCTATAATCAATTTTACAGCCAAGTATGCAGTCCTATTAGAAAGTCAGAAGGAGGAAGTAAGAGAGGACAAATTATTCCTTTGCAGGACTAAAGAAACCCAAAGGAGGTAAAATGTAAAATAATCCTGATGCTAAGCTAAAAATAAACTGCAGAGTATCAGATCTTAGAAAACGTAACGTATTTTCCCAAAAACAGAAATATAAGACAGCAAAGGGAATTCTTTCCTCACTGTCCCACTTTTATCCCAAAGATCAGAGGAAGTCAAATGAAAATTTCCTGGCATCCTGGGGCAATAAAATAATCTCTGTCTTCTTGTGAAACCACATTTGTGTGCTCATTGAACAGTGGTTCTTTGAGGAATTATAAGTGCTAAGTAAGCATCATTTTTCCCAGGAAACTGAGGCTTTGCTTATTTGCACAGATCTAGGCATGAATGTTATGAGAAATACATTGGCCCAGCAGAGAGACAGTCCTGACAACTTGCCATGTTGCATTGGGGAGGGGGGGAAGCCTTATTTCTTATAGAGGTGTGTGTCTGTCATTTTCAACCTGGAAGTAGTGATGACCACTATTTGCAATCAAACTGAGGCTCGTGCTTGCGAATGTTTTTTTGTACAGCAACATACAATTAAGAGCGGAACTATCATCATCATGATTATCATAATCAGTAGTAATAATAATGGGACGTGGTGGTGCTGCAGGTTAAACTGCTGCTGCTGGGCTTTCTGACTGGAAAGTTGGGAATTCAAGACCAGGTGATGGAGTGAGCTCCCGTTGCTTGTCCCAGTGCAGTTTGAAAGCACCTAAAAATGCAAGTAGATAAATAGGTACCACTTTGGTGGGAAGGTAACGGTGTTCCGTGCACTACGGCGTATAGTCATGCCGGCCACATGACCATGGAAGCTTGTCCTTGGACAAACGCCGTCTTAGAAACAGAGATGAGCACCGCCCCCTACAGCTGGTCACGACTAGACCATTCACTTGTGGGGAAACCCTTATCTTTAGTAATAATAATATTAAGAGCTCAATCCTAACCTGGAATTAGGCCAGCACGGTTAGGCCAGCAAAGTTTGGCCAGCACAAGGGCCACTGTAATGTTTGGACCACTCTCAGAGTCACGGAGGATGGCACACGTCTGTGTGCTGGCCTCTCTGACTCCGAGGGTGGTCCAAGCATACTTGGTCCCTTGTGCCAGCCAACCTCTGCTGGCCTAACTGTGCCGGCCTAACTTCTGGTTAGGATTGCACACAAAGAATACTTACATCCTATTTTTCAACAAAACATAGTTTACAAAGCAGCTTATATAGTAAAAGAAATCCCTAAATGGTTCCTTGTACCAAAAGACTCAGTCTAAAAAGCGATGCACAAGACACAGCAGCAACAGCCCCTGGAAAAAATGCCATGCTGGGGAGTAGAGGGACAGTTGCTCTCCCTCTGCTAAATCTAAGAGGGCACCACTGTAAAAAGGTGCCTTTTTGCCCAGTTAGAAGGGGTTTAGAGCTATCGTGGTATTTCTGTTTCTGGACTATAACACTTCAGGTCATCACATGCCTGAATGATTCCCCCAGATGCAGCCTGCACTGATTTACTGTGCCTCTTTCCTCTCTAGGAGTGACAACTTTGTGCCACCAAAGGAATGCAGAAGTGCCTCCATTTTCTGCTGGCCACATGGGACCAAGTGTTGAATGAAGCTGGGAGTGAGGGAAGGGTCACATGGCTACACCTACACAACAGGCCAATATTGCCTGTATCTGTTGCTCTGTTGAAGGCTTGGATATCCAATATAAAATATTCTGAATATCTTAGCCCTTTCTCAACAATTAAGCTTAGTTGTCCTGCTGAGTCAAGCCAATGATTTCCCTCATCCAATTTTTTTATCTCAAAAAAAAGAAAGAAAAAGTACAGTTCTAGACATATGTTCCCATACCCAACAGGTGTGCGTGCCCTGCTACTGTTGGAGCCAGATTGTGCCTGGCCCCAGACACTGTGCTATGAGGGGACCTATGTTCATGTGTGCTCAGGATCCCCAAGGCTTCTCCTCTCCCATACAGCTGGGCAGAGGAGATGGATTGTCTGCATCAGCAGTGGCAGTGAGATGCATGGGTGAGGAAGCAGGTCGGCTGAACACCCCAATTGTCCTCCTGAAAGGAAGGGGAGAACACCACACACCACGGTTTTCATATGGGCAGCCACACCTGCAACAATCACTTTGCATGCAATTGGAAGAGAGGTGGAGAAACGAGACAGGATCAACATGAAACTCACCTTGGTCCTTTCACCTTCCACCATCTCCACAGCCACTCACCTTGGTCCCTAATGAATAAGGCAATAGCTTGAGGGGCTGGAGGAAGTTGCATTTGGTCTTTATGGCTTGAGCTCCCTGAGGAGCTAGCAACATGAAAAAGGGCTCTGATGGAGCAACAGACTTGACTCAGAAAAAGATGGGTACTGGGGGGCTTCAGGGGTGGATTCTGGGGATTTCAAAGGCCCTTGGCCAGCGCTGATGTGACTGATCTCTGCTGCCACTCCAGCAGATTTCAAATGGATGTTCTATATTGTACCTATGATTTTCTATATTTTAATTCAGTGTTTCTTGAACTGTGGGTCGGGACCCACTCGGTGGGTTGCGAGCGAATATCAGGTAGGTCGTGAAAAGCTGGGAGCCACCATCTTGCAAGCTGCAGAACTTACTCTAGCAATATTCCTTTTGTGGGTGTTAATAGTTTTAATTTTCAAGTGAGGTTTTTTTTTAATTGTGTTTTTAGTTCAGTGCTTTTGCATCATATTTTGTCCTAATCTTGCTTTCTGTCAGGGATATTTCATGGTTGTGCAATTGCTGCAGTCCAAGAATGGCAGTTTTCATTCCATGAGTCTCATTTGATTATATCACAATGGTATTTCCTACTTGATGATGTCACTTCCAGCCATGACATCACTCCCAGGTTAATGACCAGAACACTTCCAGGTTAAAGGCCAGGACCGCCAGTGGGGATGGGGCATTTTGGAAAATTGAGGATAGGATCCAGTGTGCGCTTTTGTTGCCAAAATCCACTTCCTCCCCTCCCCACGCCAAAGCTCTCCCTCTCTTCCCATAACCTGCCCTCTCCACCACTAACTGCTCTGATGTGGCCTGGATAGGCTGTTAGCATGCACAGGGAGCCACTGATAATTTCTGCAGGCAGCTCCCTCGCAGTCAGCAGTGGTACGCCATCATAAACAGTGCTGGGCTGTTTACAACAGTGGCACATGAGCAGAAGACATTTGGAACACACACAGTGGATTCAATGAAGGCCAGCACTGCAATCCCTCCCCCTCCCAGGCCTGAACTGCCATTACACCCCTCCCTGCCCTGTTCCACCCTCCCACTCCCCCCTGCTCCATCAGGTGGGAGCTTAGCTGCTCTGTCAGGCACTGCTCCAGAATTCAGCACTGGTAGGATGGCATAGACATTCCCGCCAGCACAGCCTACTGTTCCAAACATGCTTTATGGCACATGACACTCTAAGCGCCAGTGGAAGGTAATTCAATTAATCCACCATTAATTCAGGAAACTCCAACTAAACACTGCGCTATCTGCCTATTTTCTCCAACGACAAAACTGGATCCAAACTTGGTCCTCTGCTCCTCCCTCTATCTGGATGATGTCACCTTTTGAAGGTTGGAGTGAGTTTCAAGGTCATCAGGAAAACATCCCCAGCTGTTAAAGAACTTTAATATTCTTTTGTTTAGAGTTCCTGGACAGTCTTGAGCTGACCATTCATGATGGCAGACTCATTCACAGAAGCTTACTATAATATGTCAATAGTTTCATTGAGGATACTGAAATTCTCCAGACATTCTTAGTCAGAACATTTTATAAAAGTTCGTTTTCTGACTTTTTAATGGAAAAACATGTTGTTATTGTTTATTTGCAGTCCAGTTAAATGCCTGCTCAGTCTCTAGCAAAGTTAAAGTGAAGTACTTGGATTTAAACCAATTTGGTATCATTAAACTTAATGGGACAGCATGGGCTTAAATCCAAATATTTCAGCTTAACTGTGTTGTGGATCAAGGATATAGTACTATACTACATGTGATCATTACTTGTTGGCTCTTACCTGTATTTTATCCAGGTTCATTTTTTTTCCTTATTCTTATTTCTAGGATATAGGGTTTCCTTGCTAATAACTTCATCCCTAAGGACTGGTTCAGCTCAAAAAATAACTGGTCTAATTTATTTGATTTAGAGCAGGGCAGCCAAACACTCAGGGTCTCAAAGCATTTAATGGGCTTCTCTGACAGGCTGAGATGCTACAAAATGCAAACATTCCAAATAAATAACAAGACAAGCCTTAGCCACTGCAATTGTTAAAACTCTGAAATGCAATTTGGAAGATAAGATGCAGGGTAAAAAAATATTCACACACAAGAAAAAGGGGAAGCGCCGGAAATAAAAGAACCAGTGGCAGGTAAATCATCCAGCAATCATAAGTGGAATGATGTGAGTCAAGGTAACAATGGAGCTCAATGGTAACAATGGTAACAATGGAGCTCAATCTTTGTATACACAGAAACACAATTAAGATTGCCCATATGCTTGTAGCAAATCTATCCGTAGGGGTTTGTGAGACATCTCATTGGAATGTTGCTCCAACATTGTTTCTGTTGCTATGGCAAACCCAAGTCCACAAGGACATTACATGCGACCCATGGCACCAGAAGTAGAGTGGGGAAGACGCCTGGGGGGAAGCGTGGTAAGTACAGCAGGTGCCAAAACTTGCCAGGTAAATGCCCTCTCCCACTCACCATCAGAGCCATTCGGGGCAGTGACAGCAAAGCCCAGGCACCGATTGGTTTGGCGAGCGCCTGCACGTTGCCGTCATTGCCCCAAATGGCTCCAATGATGACAGGGAGAGCCACCTACATGGCACACTGTGGCACCTGCTGTACTTACTGCACCACACATTCCCTGGCTACGCCACTTAGGAATGTCAATGTACAGTGGACTTACAGACCACTTGACCTAGAAGAGGAAACATTTTAATTCAACCAACTGCGGAAAAGGAAATGTGCACATTTCACCATGAACACTTGCTAGCAGGTACAGCAATAAGGTTTCTGCCTTCTATATTTGATGGTAGCTTCTCTTTTTAAGTATTCTAATACAAATGCTCCCTGATATTCACTGATCTGGTATCTGCAGATCCAGTTATCAGTGGTTATCTGCACTTCCATGCCCCTTTACCCTTGTTTATGTTGATTATATTTGCACTGAAGTAAGCACATGTCTTGTTTTAACAAATACTATAAGCAGAAAGCATATAGCAAGATGAGCAGGCAGACAGCCTGCAGCCTAGAAGGGAGACTAAGAGCAAATGTTAACTTCCTGCTTTCTGTTTGTTGGGGCAGCCCAATCTTATGGTTCCCTAGTGTCCGTCCTGGACACTAGGGAACCATAAGATTGGGCTGCCCCAACAAACAGAAATGGCAATGCCAAAATGGCTACCATTGTGTCTTGTGGGATCAGGGAAGCAGCCATAAGGGAACAAATGTTCCCTTAACCCATGTCGACCTACAGCAGTCCCTATGGATATACTCGAATCCGTGTCCACATTTGTGCGAGCACAGGAGACCCGTGTCAGTTCTTCCAGTTCAGGAAGAAGCAGGTGATATGGTGGTAGAGTCTGCTGCCATCTCCACCCGCTCTTGGGCCTGGTCCTCTCCTCAGACCACCCTCCCTCCTTTTTGTTTCAGCAGGCTTTTAGTTGCTGACAGGCTGGCTGGTTTTTTTGCATCCTTTTTTATACTTTTGTATATTTTATGATCCATGGGATTGGTTGTTTTACATTTTATCTTTTTAATATCTTTTTAATATTGTTCTTAATTATTGTATTTTAATTATTATGTAATTATTTTATTGTGTTTTAACTTTGTAATGCCGCCTTGGGTGCCTTCGGGCAGAAAGGCGGGGGTATAAATTTAATAAATAATAATAATAATAAATAAAGCTCGGAATGAAAGTTTTTCTGTCTTGGTCTTCTTAGAGGTGATGAATGCAGATTAACAGAGCTAACCCATTTGGTAAGTTTAGGGAAAACACTCTTGTGATAATTAGAGATGCGAAGTACCCTGTTGACAGCAGTGGTAGAAGCTGGCAGTAAAATTACTTTGATGGCACAAGAAAATTCCCCGCCTTTTTGATTTGTGTTCCAATTAATGTATGTGCTTTATGTTGCTGGCATGTTTTTATCAGGAGGCTTTATTCTACTGGCACTTCACCAATACTCTTAACAGCAATGCAGTGATCTTTGAATCCAGCAATCACAAAAGCACCACCACCACCACCACCCAGCCAGTACCTTGGATAAGCACTGCCGAAGTAGTTCCATCACTTTGGCATCCTACCCTTCTTCCATGGAACTCAGGGTAAGACCCCACTTAAGAACATAAGAACGTAAGAAAAAGCCTTGCTGGATCAGGCCAAAGGCCCATCTAGTCCAGCTTCCTGTATCTCACAGTGGCCCACCAGATGCCTCAGGGAGCAAGCAGTGGCTCACAGCCACTCCCCTGCATCTGGCATTTTAAAGTAGACAATTACTCTTGCTCCCCCCCCCAGGAGACACCAGACTGAGGTTGGGGTTTAACTTTATTAAGCACAATGTAAATCATGTAACCTACTGAACATCCCTCCCTCCCTCGCCAGTCTGGGGTAGGCAAAAAAACCTGCCATCCATAATTGGCCAATTTGGATGACAGAAAAAAATTCCTACCCGGCTCTCATGATGAGCGACCAGCTAATCTCAGACTGGACATACCCGTCATAGCTTGTAACCTGTAATGGAGTTTTCCTCCATAAATCTATCCAATCCCCTTTTAAAGGCATCCAGGCCCAATGCCATCACCATATCTCGCAGCAAGGAGTTCCACATTCTAATTACACGCTGGGTAAAGAACATTTTCTTTTGTTTGTTCTAACTCTCCTAACACTCAGCTTTAGCGGATGTCCCCTGGTTCTGGTATTGTGTGAGAGGGAAAAGAGATTCCCTTTGTCTACTCGATCCACTCCGTGCATAATTTTGTATGTCTCAATCATGTCCCCCCTCAGGCTCCTTCTTTCTAGACTGAAGAGCCCCAAACGCTGCAACCTTTCCTGGTAAGGGAGGTGCCCCAACCCAGTAATCATGTTAGTGATTGGGTGATCCCCACCCAACTCTAGCATTCTGTGTGCATTGACTCAGAAGTCAGATGCAGATATTGGAAGTAAATACAATACTCCCTGCTAGCACCGAGATGGGGCACAGTCAGTTCTTTCACTCTTTTGTCTCCCTTAAGAAAAGTGAATTCAGTGGTAAAAGTTCTCTTTTTAAGGAAGGCTCTGGGAACTTTTCATATTTTTAGTTAAAAGTGAAAACTGCCTGTTAAACAGCTTTTCTTTCACATTCTGAAGCAGCTGTCCTGAGAGTTTTTGCCCTTAAGTGCAAATGTTTTCTTGCTCTAACCCCTTGATTCTGGGACTGTAGATTTTCCAGGTGTTTCTGATCCCATTTCCAGTCTTGTTCTGTCCTAATCACTGCGGGTTCTTCAGGTTTTTGTGGTCTCTCCAAAGGAATTAGCATTATATACCAGCCGAAACTACGGTAATCTACATGGTTTCTTATGGCATTGTGCCTGTGTGTGCATGTTATGTGTGTGTTCTTCACTTTCCTCTTCAGGGTGATATTTTAAGCTAGATGGAAGAACAGATGAAAACACACTTTGATCCAAAATAGGATGCCATGTGCTTTAGAAACAATGTCCAAAAGATCAAGGGGGAAATATCAATTGCTATACATCAGTTCTCACTTAAACATTAAAATTTCAGGATATTAAAAAGTCAGCCCAAAGGTATAGCAGTTAATTCCAAGGGCACCTGGAAAAGAAGCCATAAAACAAGTGATTACTATCTATAAAGTGTGATAACAGCTGAAAGCATTAGAACCAGCCTAGAGAATCCAAATTCTTCAGGCCAGGTGGGCAGTGAAAGGGCATAACACAATATAATCCAAGTAAATCCTTTAAATGTACCGGTTCATCCTGAGTTAGGACAATATGCTGTCATTCATTTCACCCAAGTGACAGGCATACACAGATGGATAGCCAGCCACAAAGGGATTTCCATTCTTGTTATGCAAAACTTGCAACATGAAACCAGAGTCCACTCAAAACTCTCCTGGTTTTGATATAAAAACAAACTCAGGCGATGTTATGAGAGGTCTATAAAGATTTCATCAGTCACTTCCCGTTCCAATAACTGGATTTTTTTCTTTTTACTCCCGCAACCCTATTTAACTTCCCTGGACCCATTTATTAATGAGGAATGAACATGCATGTCCTTATTTTGAGTGATGGCCATTGGATCCTATTCCTGTTCACCATAACTCATGGGGAAGAGACAAGGTGATAGAGGAGATGTTCTATAGCAGTGGTTCTCCAGCTTTTTAGCACCAGCACTTTTTAAAACAACACGCTATCAGGACCCACCTTTTAAAAAAAGTTTCACTCTACCAGCCACTCAAGCCTGTGGTTTTTGACAATGCTTTGCAGAGACGCAGGAAGAATAAGAACTCCTATGGGCCTCTCCCACCAATTCTTCTTAAGTGGACGAGATTTTGCTTTGTCTTGGTGCTATGTTTACTTGAATGTTCATTACAATTCCAGCTGGGCAGCTGTTGACAGGTAAGGAAAGCCAACACTTGTGCCACAAGGATATCCTAGAATACAGGCTAGGGGGTAGTTCTTTATGACATAAGTGATTCCTGTCTCTTGCGCATTGGTGTGATTCGCATTTGCATGAGCTATGCAGCAAGTAACTGCATTACCATTTGATAGCAGAGGAATTGCACCAAGCTGGAGACAGCTCAAGAAAAAGTATCAGCAAGGCCTTGGGTTGCCAAATGCTGAATTCGCCACTGTAGCTATAGCTTTAACAGCAGCTTAATGTGCATCATTATTAAACATAAAACTGAGCATTTAAGAACCTGTTGGGTCAGAT
The DNA here is from genome assembly GCA_029204185.1 of Lerista edwardsae. NCBI lineage: Eukaryota > Metazoa > Chordata > Lepidosauria > Squamata > Scincidae > Lerista > Lerista edwardsae. The sequence continues at coordinate 4,404,683 of JAJKFI010000012.1, forward strand.
GAGAGGACCAGCTAGCCCAGCACTCTGCTTCTCACAGGGGCTCACCAGCTGCCCCAGGGAAGTTCTGGCTCAGAAGCCAAATGCAAGTAAAGAGAGTAAAAAACAACACTGGCTTCTAGTACCGATGTGGGAGATTTCTTTGATTCGATTCTCTCCCTTAAGAAAAATGAATTGAGGTGCTAAAAAGTCTCATCACATCTATAAGCAGTATGTTTAAAATGATCTGCCCTGAATGGATTTTGTGATGTTGTACCCATCCGTGCATGCAAGTTATCAAGTAATCAAGAGGCATACGTGGACCCAACCAAAGAGAGCCATTTACCCATGATGTCACACCATGGGAAGCATCACAACATTCACAAAAGGCCCCACTCCATCTTCGTGACCCAGAAGAAGAGTGGTCGTGATTACAGTGTCACTGGGGTACTCATCAGTTAGTGGTGTCTTCTTCCACTGCCTAAGGTTGCCCAAAATTAAACTGTGGTGGTTTGTTGGTTGAAGTCTAAGAACACAGGTGGCATGACTGGGGACATAGCCCAGTGCTGGGTCAGGTCTGTTGCTGCCGCCACACACTGGAAAAAACAAAACAAAGCCCTTTACTGTACTCTCTTGCATGGTTTTCACAAATCCAGAAACGTGGGACTTCACATTTTATTTAAAGAGACCACACAAGCCAAGGAGTTTGTTTGTGATGATTCTTTATCCTCGCACCCCCCCAATGAAGACACGGACAAGGTCTGTATGGTAAAACGGGCCACTGTATTAACTATTTAACATGAAAGACAACAGGGTCGACTAACAGACGTGCGGGTCCCCTGGGGGAAACGGTGCTGCCCGTCTTCCTCCCCCTTTCCTCAGGGCGAACCACCTGACTCCAGGCTCTTCAGGTCGTTGACCTGAATCGCCCTTCATAGCCACTCCGCAGGGTTGAAGTGGCCGGGTTGCCAGTCACTGGGCATACCCAGGTGTCTGAAACATCCCAAGCTCAGGTTAGCCGGCCCGCCACCCAGCCGGATGTGCCGGCATGACAGGCTAGCACCCCCGAGCCCTGCCACTCCATGGTGGACACCGATAACTAAAGCCCCATACCCGCACACTCTCTGCCTAAAGTGACCAACTACACTATTAACGAACCCGCCTCCACCTAACTCCAGTCCGGGGTAGGCGAAAAAACCATCCCCCAAAAGCCAATCAGGGAGATGGTAAAAAATTCCTACCCGGCCCCTCAGCGACCAGAAAACCTCGGACAGGATGGGAGGGCGGGTGGGTGACCACCTCAAGCCCCAAACTGGCGGGGCAAGGGCCCGCAGGGCCGGAGGCGATTGGCCAGCCTCTGCCAGCCAATGGCTGGCCAGCCCTTGCCCCGTGCCTTATGGGGGGGGCGGGACAAAACTGGGCAGTGTGCGATGGGCACGCTACCCCCCTTATCAATAAAAGTGGAAGTGCTGCACTTCCAGGTTGGTGAAAACCGCACAATGGAGCACAGTAAGGAAGAGATGGATGAAAATGGTAAAGAAAAAGATGATCAATTTTTCGCTCAGGCAAGAAAACTATTAATATGGCTCACACCTGTGGTAGGTGGAAGGTGACAGTGGCAGATTCACAGCAAAGGAGCCCCCCCGCACCTACTGTCCCCTTGTCCCTTGGTATGGCCAACACAAGCCACACCAAGTAACCTCATTGCCGACAACCAAGTAGCAAGGGCTAAAAGAGAAATGTAGAAATTTATGGAAGTTTGACATCTATTTGTCAGAATTCCAAAGGACCATTCAATCTCTCGATGAAACCTGATGAAATCTGTCCAGGAGTCTAGGATGACTACACGTTCTTGGATGTGGAAGAGTCACAGAAGTAAGGGATGCTTTAAACAAAATCTCTATATGTAATGTAAACCACTTCCTAGCAGTAAATAGCATACAACCTACTTTTACTCTATCTTGTATAACAATCACATGCATATTTATTTCACTCCGTGCACACATGATGCGCACATGTTGAAGAGCCATGACCAAATGCAGCTTGCCTGCATTGCAGATGCAGCAGCATACAGTATATTCGTGTGTGTTGCTTACACAGGATAACCTACAGGATTGCCCACATTTTCCAATCTGGAAATGCTTTCCGGATAGGAATTTTGTCATGTGTGGAGTCATGGGGCTCAGGGACACAGCACAGGAGTCGGGCACATGCTTTGCATGCAGAACATCTCAAGTTGTTCTGGGATCTCTTGTTGAAAGGGATCTAAAACAGCAGAATGGGGAAAGACCTCTGCCAGACACCTTGGAGAGCTGCCACCACTCCAAATAAATGGTAGTGGGCTACATGGCTCAGTGGTCCAACAGACTCAGTACAAGGCAGGCGCTTCAAATGTTCATGAAATTTAAACATGCCCAAAGTGTTTTGGCAGCACAGTTTGCCTGGGGTTTTATGTCATCATATTTCATTCAGAGATCAAGAAACTGATATTGCCCCAGGCTATCATGGTCTATATTTTACACCTGGCATATTTTTTTTTCTTTTTGCTAGCTCCGCTCTTACTTTGTATAAGCAGCAACTTGGGAACAGCTTTGGGGATAAAGAGAAGACAGCTGGTGTGGTAGCACCGTAACACTGACCCTGATCTGTTTGGGATAAATCTGGGAAATGGATTTGAATGGATTTCTCAGAATCAGTGAGCAACTGATAGAGGACCTAGATGCGTACCTGTACCTAAGAAACACTGTAAAAGATGTTTCCTTTTTCCAGAGATATGTAAGAATTGCGGAGAGGGGGCTGGAATCAGGGCCTGCAGATCCATGAGGTGATTGGAATGCTTGCAAATAGCAGATTTATGGGGCAGTGAAATCCATTGTCGCATTGACCTTACCTCTTTGCTGTTCCCAGCCCAAAAGAGCAGTGCCCAAAAGAGCTAAGAGCTCTGAAGGCAGCGAAATGGAAGAGGTGGTAACAGTGCGGGAGAGAAGCGGCTGCTGTTGATTGGGCCATGCTATGGGGCGTCATCAGGGTCCCTCATCCTCCCTTCCAAATGGATTGCAGAAAGCAATTGCGGTTCTGGCCCTAATGAGCAGCATCCAGTCCTTCTGCCAGTTTGATTTTCAAAGCTGTGGGTACATTGCTCTCTCCCTCTCTCTTCCATGTTGCATACTTTCACTTCCCTTCCTTCTTCTCAGACCCTTCACCCATAATTGTCTCCTCTTTTCTACCTACAGCACTGCCCCTTTCACCCCATTTTTCTCCAGTTCTTTCCTACACTGCCTCCTCTTGTGTTTCAAGTCTAGACAAGTGTATGCATGTCTCTTCAGAAGGCTCACTGAATTCAATGGGACTTTCTCCAAGGTAAGTATGTATAGGATTGCAGCCTGACAGCCAAATCCTATCCAATTTCCCATGCCTGATGTAGCCATCCTAATGGGGTGTGTGCTGCATTTTGTGGTGGTGGGGAAGTCATGGAGACCTTCTCAAGGTAAGGGAACATTTGTTCCCTTACACTGTTGCTGCATTGTGGCTACGTTGGTGCTGGAAAGTTGGATAGGATTGGGCCCTGAATTAACTTACAGCCCAATCCTCAAAGGTGACACACTACTTCAGTACCTGAAGCTCCTTATGGAAAGAGAGTTGTGTGCATGCAAGGAAGTTCTCTCCTGAATGCTAGGATCCAACCCAATGCAGATATGACCTAAGCATTCAATTCAGCACATTCCTTAAGAGCTTTCAAAAGATAAATTCATGTTGGCCTGTCTAGTATGAATGACGAGAAACAAATTAGACTTCCTAAAAATACTTTCCTCGAGTTAAGTAAATTGACGATTGAATATGGATAGTTTCCATGGGGCCTTGGACTTCATGATTAGTGGGAAACCTTCTTTTCTCCTCTCTCCCTCATACACTGACCAAAGGTCTCTATTTCAGAGCCACAAATTCCAAAGTAATCCACATACCTGTAATTCAGATTATACTGAGAAACCACGGGGAAAATGATGAACAAGGGTTATTACGATTGTAAGATACATGATAGAATATGAACCACTGGAATATTAAAGTAGTTTGATAACACTCAAAATGGCTGCCTCCACTTTGCTTGCTAACAACCCTGCCTGCTCTCCTGTGTTGCATCACTCCTCTGCTTTTCCCGCCGCTTTCCCATGTTCCTTCTTTCTCTCCATCTGCCTTTCAGAATTGAGGGCACACAGTTGCCATGCCATTCTCTGCTGCTCCTTCCCTTCCAAGGGAAGAAGGGACAGAATGACACAGTATCAGCATATGCACAAAGAAGAACTGCAGCTGCTTTCCTGCCTAGGCATCTCACCTGCTGGGCTCAAAGATAGCTCCCATATTACAGGTTGGGGTTTGAGGTGGGTGTCAGCACCTGAAAAGTCAAGAACCACTGATATAATGCACTGGGCCATCTGCAGCAAATTCCACTCAAAGAACCAAGGCTAGGGCAGTGTGGATAGAATGGGTCGCACCTGTTGTTCTCATACAGTTGTGGCCCTAAAAGCTGTTTTGCTCTTTACAGAATTGGGACATCCTGGGGACAGTTCTGCTACCATGGCCCTGCCCCAGCAAAGACTTACAGAATTCTTTGTAACTCCCTGAAGATGCTTTCCACAGATGAAAGTGAAACCTTAGGACTAAATCCGTAATGTGTTTTAATTCATGGCTTGAAGACTCGAGCAACATTTTAAATTGTGTTTTAGGGCTCAATCCTAACCTGGAGTTAGGCTGGTCCAGTTAGGCCAGCAAAGTTTGGTCAGCACAAGGGCCACTGCAAAGTGTATTTGGACCACTCTAGGAGTCAGATAGGCCAGCAAACTTCTTCCAAGGAGAAGTTTGAGAACTGACTGGTCTACACTGATTGACAGCTGCTTTCCAGTGTTTCGGTGGGGGAGGGCAGTCTTTTCCAACCCTACCTGGAGATATCAAGGACTGGAACCCATGTCATGGTTAAGTGCTCTACTACAGAGCTACCACCTTTTCCCTAAAGCAGAGGAGCAGTTCTTTGATCATGCAGTTCTCATGATCATGAGTTAAGTCTTAGAGCTGAATGGAAGCTCTCTGGTTATTGAATCAAACTTTCTTGCCTAAGACAAGAAATAAATGCTAAATTTAATATTTCCTGTGATCCCACAGCCTCCATAAGCATAGCTGAGTCACACTATCCTGTTTTGTTTGCCACAGAAATGATCCTAGGAAGCTTTCCTATAACTCTGTAGAACCTTTATAATATGAGCACACATCGTTAGTAATTTATTGTAACATCACTTGCTTGATCAGCTTGGCTATTACAGAATCTGAATCAATCTTTTCTTTACATTTGTGTAGATTAAGGACAGAAGGTTCCCTTTTATGTCCTCTTTCACTACAGCATCAATCAAAGCTGGGAGTGTGGGGGGTGGGACGAAGTATGCCATGAAGTCTGGTTTTGTTTAATTAATGAAACAAAACTGCACCGGATGATGAAATTGTTGGATCTGCTGAGTAATTAAATTGCCATCATTTCCATCTGCATTTATTATCTTGGTTCACTTTATAAAGGCCTTATTCTAATATTTTTTAAAAATATAAAAAAAACCATTCAGCGTAAATTGACTGTGATCAGCACTGGGCAAGGAGCACAGCACCAACATATGAGAAAGGAGGACATGTTTCCTGCATTCTTTGAAAAGGCAAACTTGCCCAGCAAATGCATGCCTTAGGCTGCCACCCCCTGGTGACTCCAGTGAAAGGGCCACGAGTAGAGCTTTTTTCTCATCTTTTTTCTACCATGTCTTTTGCAAGCTGATGCTTTTCTGCTTCTAAATGTGCTTATTCTTCTCTCACCTTTTTTGTGCAAGTCCCCAGGCACACCCACTTGCCCTCTGCTTCTGTGCATTGCAAAATTGCACTTCTCGAGAACAGGAAATGCAAGATTGTAACTTAGAATGTGTTCCGAGCTGCAGCAAAAAAAACCCGGAACACATGCTATGAAATTGAATGTGGGACAACGACCCTTCACAGCTGTAGGTTTTGTTGGATGTGCACGTTTCCTGGACTATAGCCACGGTCTTAAAATTGTTTACATGTATGCTTCCCAGATTATACTCACTGCCTGATCATTTTACATGTTTATAAATATCAGTATTAAAGCTTCATATTTTTGATGAAAGGTGGCTGTCATTCATGAAGCTTGTTATGATAAATGAGAGAGGATGCAATCCTATACCCACTTTCCTGGGAGTAAGCCCATTGAACACAATGGGACTTACTTCTGAGCAGACATGCATAGCCTAGTGCCCTGAATCTTTAGGTGTTTTTGCTGCAACAGTCTGCAACAGTTCAACCTGAGGGCTCCATCACCAGCAGTACGTGTGTACCACCGGATAACAGTATAGAGAATGTGCCATAGAGCAAGTTTGCGGGACTGTGGGAGGACCTTCTCTGGGCCAGCGCCAGTCAGCGCTCGGCCTCAGTGCCTAGCAGGAGGTCAGCCAGCACTCCAACAGCGCCAGTCAGCACTTATTCGGAATAGGGGAAGGTGGGGAGGTAGCAGAACTGGGTGGGGGGAGGGGAGAGCCCAGTGGGTTTAAGATGGCAGCAGCCTCTGCAGCTGAATCCTGAACCCATTCTCGAGCCAGTTGGCCCGGCAATGTCCTCCTCAACTTTGTGCCTGTTCAAAGACTGGTGCAGAACTGAGAAGACCAACTGCAGCTAGCTGTGGATTCCCCAGCGTAAGGGAGCATATACTCCCTTCCCTTGAGGAGACCCCTGGCAGTAACTTGGCAGGCTCAGGTTCCAGCAGCTGCCATTTTGGGACTGCTGGAGCCCTGGGCTCTGTTGGCTTCAGGATTGGTCTGTAACTTGGTTGACCTCTGAAAGTTGCCTAAACATATGTACCTGTGTTTGCTCATGCTAACCTCTTTTTGGCCTTGGCTTTCCTGTGCTAACCTCTTATCCCTTCTCTTTATTGTCTCCCCCACTGTTGAAGTGTAGGTGATAAGCTCCTTAATGCAAGTACTACTCTTTTCTTGGCGTATGTTATATAGCAAAATCCCATATAAAATGATGGTGCTGATCATAATATAAGTAGTATTTTCCATTCAGCAATTTGTGTGTGTGTGGGGGGGGGGATTTAGGGCCCAATCCTATCCCCAATTCTACCCTCCAGTACCAATGCAGCCCCAAGATAAGGAAACAAACTTACCCTGACGAGGACTGTGTGACTGTCTCTCCCCCCCCCCCCAGCTTGCAGGGTGCAGCGTAGGTCCCACTGGGATGGCTACATTAGTGCTGGAAAATTGGATTGGGCCCTCAGTTGTTTATATTAATGTAAAATGAATTATGAAAACCTTTTGTCTAACCAATATACTAAATATATCTTCTACTCCTATTCATGTTTTTTTTAAAAAAAAATATATAATCCTGTAAGTTCAAGGATACTTATGTAAAAATCTCTAACATTCATACAAAACATAATTAAAATATCAAAAATTCAATCTTAGCAAAGAAAAACTAAAACAGCCATTTAAAGCTCATTTAAAGCTAAGCATGGACAAATGCAACCTGTCAGCATCAGAGGTGTCAGTTATTATTTATGTATTTATCAATCAATCTAGTATTTTAGTATTGATTGATAGGATTCTTATCCCGCCTCTCTGCCCCATGGGCACCCAAGGCGGCTTACAACATAACAATTATGAAATTAAAAATTATAACATTAAAATAGAACAGTAAAATAAGACAATTAAAACAATATTAAAACAGTATTAAAACAATTTAAAATTTAAAAATGAGCAGGCCCTGTGGACCCCATGGTTGTAGTTTAAAATGCCAGCCAGCATGTCAGTAGTTGAAAGCTTGTTTGAATAAAGAAGTCTTCAGGCCCTGCCGAAAGATTGCCAAAGAGGGAGCTGTTCTTAATTCTAAGGGGAGGGTATTCCACAATCATGGGGCCACCACCAAGAAGGCCCTGTTCCTGGCCACTATCCCCCTCAGCTCTCCTGGTGGCGGCACACTCAGAAGGGCCCCCTCCGATGACCTGAGAGTACAGATAGGATTTTGTGGAAGAAGGCGGTCCCTCAAATACCCCAGACCCTAGCCATACAGGGCTTTAAAAGTCAAAACTAGCACTTTGAATTGGGCCCGAACCGGCAGCCAGTGTAGCTGCTGAAGCAGCGGCCCAACAGAGTTGAACTGACAAGCCCCAGCAACCACACGGGCAGCCGCATTCTGCACTAATTGCAGTTTCCAAACCGTCTTTAGAGGCAGCCCCATGTAGAGCCCCATGTAGAGCATTATGTTCAAAGCTTTAAGGTGCAGGGCCTTCTCAGTTGTGGCACCATGCTTCTGGAACCAGCTGCCGGAAGATCTGAGGGCAGCTTTCTGCCCTCAGATTCCAACAGGGTTTCCAACAGGGTTTGAAGACCTATCTCTTTCACCTGGCTTTTAGGGAGGAAGGTGCTTCTTAGGGATCCCTCTTGACTTTCATGTTGTTTTACATTTTTAATATGCCAATCTGCTCTTTTATTGTTGCTGTTTTATTTGTAAAATTGTTTTAGTGGTTTTTAATGGTTTTTATTTTATATATAAAAAAAATTATGTATGTTGTACATTGCTTTGAGGTTTTTTTTTAAAGCAGTTAAGTGGTATAGAAATACAACAAAAATACATAAATAAGAAATTTCAGGGGTGTTGTTTTTTAAATTTCCCCTCCATCCTATTCAGTGTGACAGATCACCTATACTTATTTGTTCTTTTTTTAATCTGGACAGAGAAACTGTGAAGGCTGCCACTGAATCAGCCAATTCACTTCATTGGGAAATAAAGAAGACATGGCAAAATCTGGCCATAGTTAGGCTGGAACTGAGCAGGTTGGCGGTCTCTTCAGGATAAGGCACAAGTCCAAGAAGCCCAGAGTATGGCTGTCAGGGCCAGGAAGGGCTTAGGATATGACTAAGGCCTCCTGTGCTGACCTCTTCCCCCTCCCTGGCCTGACCACCCCCGAATCCCCTCACCCTCCTCCGCATTACACCCTCTCCCTGCCTCTATTTCCACCTTAGGAGCATAGGAACAGCCCTGCTGAATCAGGTCAAGGCCCATCTAGTCCAGTTTCCTGGAAATCACAGTGGCCCACCAGATGCCTCAGGAAGCACACAACAAGACACTTGCATCTCCCTGCCACTCGCCTGCATCTTACCCTGCTCCTGAGCTGCACAGCGCTGAACTCACCAGAACCAGCAGCTGGCAATGTGAATTCAGCACCAGAGGGGCAGGGCAGGCCTTCCCTCCAGCACTGCCTACGCCTGAGTCATCACAAATATGCTTTACGGCATGCTTGTGATGGCTTGCAGTACTGCAGTGGCTGCTGTGCTGGCACTGTGAAAGAATAGGATTGGCCGTAACAGCCTCTATGCTAACTGTATGACCACTTCATAACCTGTTAAAAATGTTATTAATTTTTTTTTTACTGACTATTCCAGCCCAATATGGCGTACAGAGAAGAAACTGGTATGCCATAAATGCACCAGTTTGAAAGACTTCATTTGAATAACGTCTAAAATGTTTATTACATAAGGACCAAATCACACATTATCAGGAATGTATAACACTGCCTGGGGAATTTAGTGGGGCAGATTCAGTGAATTTAGTAGTGGCAGGGGGGCTACAAAATGGGGCAGATCAGTAGCAAGCGGTAAGGAGGCTTTAAGACTCTGCCCCTGACATGGTTTCAGTCCCAATTGGCGCCCTCACCATGCTGTATCTTAAAACTTGGCTTTTGGTTGCTGTTTGTTTTTTCCATTTAAAATGGAATACGGGGGCATGATCAGGATTGAACTAGTGGGAAGGGCAAAGTCCTAAAACCCACCTACTCTCTCCACAATTCTGACCTTTTTTTGCAGCCCCCCAGCTGTTATTTAAAACAAAAATAAGAAGAAAAACAAGGTTCTGCCTAGACTTTTAATGAACCATTCCAATAAGGTATTATTTGGCATACCGATGCTTAGAACTCAACATTCAAAAACTTTCATTTTTACCAGTTGTACAGGAAGGGCAACAAAAATTGATGGAGTTGTTTCTGGGTTGTGTTTGACAACTTGCACCCTCTTTCCATTGATATTTTCCACCCATGCATTGACTCAGCGTTTGAGAATCGGATCCTGGGACAATTACAGCTCTAAGGTATTGGATACAAGTCTCCCTTATCAAGGGAGACACAGTGCTCTCTTTTTAATACAGCTAAATATAAATGCTCCAGATGCTTTTTTTCCTCTTCAGTATAAGTGGTGACTTTAGTGCATCTTGAACTTGGCCTGGTGTTCCAACATTACTCTGTCACCGAATGACCCGACACCAGTACCATTAATACTGGTATGACATCAGAACAAGCCACAGAACCCGGTCAGCCTGGTGTAAAGGAGATTAGAATCAAACACTAAACATTTTGACGTTCCGTGGTTTACAACCACATAACCACACACGTCTTTGGGAACTAGATGAGGTCAAAAAGGTCAATGTTTCTGTCTTCAAAAAAACATTTCAGATACTAAACTTGTCTATTTAACATCGTGTTAGCATTGGTATTTCAGGAAGAACTGACTTTGTTTATGCACTTCTATAACGACAGAGTGCATTTTATTTTTTTTAGAAAAAACATTAAAGTTTACTGCATGTTGTTTGTCAAATGTTCCAATACATCCTATTGCTCTTAATGGTCATATGTATCTTATTATGCAGATGCTGACATTTCAAGACCTTCTCCTCAGCATAATTAATGTGTCATAAAATGGAACTTTCAAGAACTTTTTGAACACCACATTCCATTTTCCGAGTAGGTCACATTGATTCCCGCAAGCATAATCATCGCTTGATGTCACGAGCTGATGACTTATCACATGTGAAGTCTATGGCAAATGCACAAACAATTGGAAAATTCTAGGCTCAAGGTGACATTTAAAGAGCCTTTGGTGACTGATCTGTGATAGCTCATTCAAACACGCAAATCACCACTTGATGTTATTGTCAGTTAATGTGAACATGTGTGTACTCTCTGAGGCATCTGGTGGGCCGCTGTGAGATACAGGAAGCAGGACCAGATGGCTGTTGCGGACCCAGCTAAAGGGCCGCCCTGGGGCAAAGAATGAGGAGCACTGCCCCATGCAGGCCCCATGCAGGCTCCCTGCCCCATGCGCTGCTCCTCTATGCCCCTATGCCACACCAGGCTCCGTTTTGGAGCCATACAGGGGAGAGGGAGGAGGGCAAGCCTTTGCAAGAGGTGAGCTGTCTCGTCACCGCCCTCCTCCTGCTCCATCAGTGCAGCACCAGGGGCATTTGCCCCCTGCCTTCATAAAGGTAGTCCACCACTGCTAGGCAGGCCTTCAGCCTGATCCAGTGGGGCTCTTCTTTTGTTCTTAATTTGCCCATCAATTATGTCCGCTATCCTGGGTGCCTCCCCTATTTTGAGTCAGGTTGGGTGGCTACAGGAGGAAGGTGCTAACTTGGAACCCAGTAAGTGGAGATCTTTCTCTACCTAGACTTTTAATTATTAGAACTTTTGTTGCTACTGAAGCTTTTCCAATTGCTTTTGCTGTTCTAACTTTTTGTCTTTCATTTGCACTGATGTCTTTGCCTTTCTTTTTATTCTGGGTATTTTCATAATTTTATGGTGACGGCATTTATTTACATAGTGTATGCATTGTACACTGCCCTGGAATTATTTTTAAAGGAGGGATATATACCTCTTTTAAGTAAAATAAAACATGCATGTGTCATTTTTAATTTCTGTACAGCACTTAGGAATTTTAGGCATTTTTAGGCATATTTGCACAAAGCAATTTTTAGACATAATAATAATAGATAAATAAATAACTTGTGAACCAGCTTAGGCTGAACAGTTTGTTTTGCAAACACAGATTTCAGGAATTTTAAGAGCTGGCTGTTGGCATGATTGTGATCTTTTTCATACTGTATCTAACAGTGCCCTCCTCCACGTGGACATCTTTAGAGCCCTGTGGTATCAGTGGACTCTCTAGTGGCTCCTTGTACTACGAACTGGGTCATAGCTGTTAAAATCTGCCAGTGCATAACAGATGTTCTTAGCATTCACATTGTTCAGCTATCTGCAAACTCTAGGAGCACAAGCCTAAACTGGAGTTAGGCTAGCATAAGCTAAACCAGCAAAGTTTGGCCAGCACAAGGGCCACCATAAAGCGGGTTTGGACTACTCTCGGAGTCAGGGAAAATGGCACATGTCTGTGTGCTGGCCTTTATGACTCCAAGTGTGGTCCAAACATATTTTACGAGTACAAACATACGCTAACTCAGTTTAGGATTGCGCCCTGAGCTTGTGGCATGTTAAAATCTTGTGAACTTGGAATGAATAGAAATCATTACAGGAACAATACATATGGACTGAATGTACGTATCCTGAGATTTATTGCTACATTGAGAATTATATAATGATCTACTGGAAGATTTGATTACATTGTACTTTTTGGACGTTCTCTAACAATAACTAAATTGAAGGGTAAAAAAATTAGGAAGGGCTTGTGAGTTTTGTGATACATAATATGTGCCATTTTCATTGTGTTCTTCAGTTCTACCTCCCCACCATGCCAAAAGCACATCAACCTCCACTATCACATAACATCCAAAGCTGGCTTCCAGAACATGCAATTAGAAGCTGCTGTTTCAACTAGTCAAATTTAAACAGTACAAGGGAACAAAAATAGTCAGATGTAAAGTATTACAGTATTTTGTAAAATATTACAAAAACACTCAGATGGAAAGAAGTAAAGATGTAAAGTATTAAAGTATTGGTTTTTAAGACTGTTTAAACAATATAAATCTCACAAAGAAACAAACAAAAACTATGATTAAATGAAAGACTTAATGGCAATAAAAAAAATGAGCACAACTATTTTTTTTTATCCTGACCAAATTGTTTGCTTCTTTTTCGTCTCTCTATCTTCAGGACAAATTGCCGGATCTACAGTCTTTTCTTCAGGTCCTTCACATTAATAATGATGGGGAAAATAAATAACCAGCGATAGTTGTGTTTTACAACACAATATCACAATATTACAACTGTGTATCACAGCAATAGTTGTGAAAATAAATAACCAACAATAATCCTTGTGGGACACAGGATAAATAAATGGTTCCCAAACTATGGGTCCGTGGTCCATCAGTGGGTCTCAACCCACTTTTTAGTGGTTTGCAAAACTGACAGGGTAGATTACACTATGTGCATCAAGGGTTAAACAACCAGCTACTTGGGGGGGGGGGAGCACTGCTGCTCAGTCACAATTATAGCCACAGAGGTTTGAGTGACTGGCAAAGTGGATTTTTTTTAAGGTGGGTCCTGATGAATAGACCTTCACACCTGGCACACATCGAGGGCAACAACTACTGTAAGATAACTTTGCAGTACAGTTTACCAAGAACATCCTAATTCAGAAGCTCCTTTGCCAGCTTTTCCTCTTCAGTCAATCAATTGTCCAACAGCAAACTCTTCATAGCAGGACTAGTACTTAAGGACAAAGCCCCCCTCCTCTTCTTTCCGTGTTTCAGAACCTCATACGACTATTCCTCAGGAGCATCTCAAACTCTGGCCAACTATAAACTGAGTGGTGATTGCTATAAAAACAGTGCATAAATTCACTCAGATGTTTTTATAGCTATTATCATCACCTTAGTGGTATAGAACCAGTGTGGTGGCTGGAAATATAAATGTTCCTAAGTATATTGACTGAAGTATATAAATACGTGTGCCAAGCTGCAAAATCTTGCGCTTTAAACAAAGATAACGATTTGATCTGTGTTGGTCACATTGCAACAGGTATAAAAAATAACTACAGCAAACGCTCATAAAATATGCTGCTTTTTTTGTAATACCAACTTGGGGCCCAACTCTATTCAACTTTCCAGTGCTGATGGAGCTGTGCCAATGGTATGTGCTGCATCCTGCCAGTGGCATAGCTACCTATGGGGCGGGGGCGCAGTGCCCAGGTGCCAACTTTAGGGGGGTGTCACCACTAAACCCCAAATTCTGAAAATCGTGAGTTTACAGAATAATACTGATTAGATGTGGAATTTGACCAGTAATTCAATTAAAAGAACCAGAGTGTAATATCTCTACTTTATCAAAAGTTATGGCCAAAAAAGTAAAAACCAAAAATAAAAGCGTTTTTAATAAATCACGATTTTTAAAATCGCAGTTTTAAAGAATAATACCATCATGTTGCATAACGTTGGTGGCCGAATTTCACTTGGAACTCAATGAAAAAATCCGAAGCGTAATATCTTAATTCTATCAAAAGTTATGGCCAAAAAAGGAAAAAAAGGAAAATAAAACTTCTTTTGTAAAAATTGCGGTTTTTAAAACCTCTGTTTTAAGGAATAATACCATCATGCTGTATACCGTTGGATGTGGAATTTCACCAGGAATTCAATGAAAGTATGAATTCCGGATGAAATATCTTCATTCCATCAAAAGTTATGACCAAAAAACCCAAAAACACCCACCCCAAAATAAACATTTCTTATACAGGGGTGACAAACACAAAGCCTGTGGGCCTGCATGATGAGTCCACAAATGAGGCCCACAGAACCTTTTTTATCTCCCCCCACCCCATGTTGCTTGCCTTGTCTCCTGACCTCTTGCAGCAAACAAGCAACTCCAGCGCAATTAGTGATCTGACCCTGCTGGGGGTGCTGAGAGTAGGAAATGCAGTTCCCACCAGCAAAGGCACAGGGGAGGCCAGTGCAGGAATGCAGAGCAAGCAAAACGTGCTAAGACACTTGTGTATGTGTGTGTGTGTGTTGCTTCTAACCCACTCAGGCCTCCTTCCTGGCTCTCCCTGGCAGCCATGCCCAGCTCAGTCCTCCTTCCCAGAAGAAGTGGTGCTGCTGAAAGGCAGTTTGTGTGATAATTGGGCTTTCCATATCTAAAGTGATTCTAGGTAAGAACAAAGTGCTTATTTCTTGTCACTTCCTGCTTAATGATGTCACTTTCTGCTCATTGATATAACTTCCAGCCCTCAGCAGCCACAATGAATGCTAACTGGCCCTTCTTACGAAGTGATTTTGACACCCCTGGTCTTATGTAACAAAACATAGATTTTCTTAACTCAAAAGGTATTAGTGACACTCTCAGGTAGGGGTGTGTGTGTATGTGTGTGAGGGAGAGAGAGAGAGAGAGAGAGAGAGAGAGAGAGAGAGAGAGCACTGATGATCAAAATTGTGGTTTTTTACGCTATATATATTGTTCAGTGTGGCAGAATGTAATGAAAGAAATCTTATTGAATTATCTGGATTTTATCAAAAGACTAGCTTTTTGTTATCCGGCGTTGCCCGGGTGTTTATATCTCCCATCCCTGACCCATCCCTGACCCATCTCCCAATTTTGGCCGTTTTTGACCATTTTCACCTGGGGCCCCTGCGCACCCCACCCCCGGGGGCGCTAGGGAGACCTGACCCCCAGAGTGTCTGTTGCCAGGCTGGAAGGCACGCGCATGGCGAGTTTGGGGCACATCACTCCAGGCGTTCCAGGAGGGCATGGCAGATAGTGTGTCTTGCACCCCTTCCCGCACCCCATGCCGAGGGGGGGTGAACCCGGACTCTGACGGTGTCAGGAGCATCGCCGCTCGCTCCAGCAACCCCGGAAACTATGGATGCGACGCCGATTTTGGCCGTTTTCGACCATTTTCACTTGGCCCCTCCCACGTACCCCCACCCCCGGGGGCTCTAGGGGGGTCTAACCCCCGTAGTGTTTGTTGTCAGGCCACAAGGTGTATGCGTGCCAGGTTTCGTGTTGCTCGGTCCAGGCGTTCCAGCAGGGCACGGCGGATGTTGTGTCTCGCACCCCTTCCTACCCCCAACCCGAGGGGGGGGTGAACCTGAACGCACACAGCGTTGGGAGCGTCCCGGAGACCCCGGAAAGTATGGATTTGACACCGATATTGGCCATGTTCGACCGTTTTCAAGTGGGGACCCCCATGTACCCCCACCCCCAGGGGCGCTGGGGGGCCCCACCCCGCAGCGTTTGTGGCCAGGGTGCTAGGCGTCCGCATACCGAGTTTGGTGCCAATCGGTCCAGGCGTTCCAGCAGGGCATGGCGGACGCAGTGTTTCGCACCCCTTCTTGCCCCCCACATGGGGGGGGCAAACCCAGACTTCAACTGCGTCGGGAGCCTCGCCACTCATCTCGGCGACCCCGAAAACGGTGGATTTGACTCCACGTTTGGCCATTTTTGGCCGTTTTCATGTTGGGACCCCCCCCGTACCCCCACCCCCGGGGGCGGTAGGGGGCCCCGACCCCCGCAGTATTTGTGGCCAGGCTGCTAGGCTTCCGCATGCCGAGTTTGGTGCCAATCGGTCCAGGTGTTCCAGCAGGGCACGGCGGACGCTGTGTTGCGCACCCCTTTTTGCCCCCCATGTCGGGGGGGGGCTGCACCCGGACTCCAACAGCATCGGGAGGGTCGCCACTCATCTCGACGACCCCCAAAACTGTGGATTTGACTCAAAGTTTGGCCATTTTTACGTGGGGAACCCCCGTACCCCCACCCCCGGGGGCGCTAGGGGGGTCTGACCCCCGCAGTGATTCCTTCCAGGCTGCAAGGTACGTGTGTGTGTGCCAAGTTTCGTGGCCGTAGGTCAAGGGACGGAGACACCTATAAATAACATACATACACACATACATACGTCCATTTTTATATATATAGATTAAGCCCAGCAATTAAGCCCAGCAATTTTCAAGTAGTGTGCCGTGGCACACTGGTATGCCACAAATAGTCTGCAGGTGTGCCGCAGGATTTTGGGGGAGGGTAATTTATTAATAGGGCCATTGGAGATGTGAGCCCCCCGCTGGCAATGTGGTGTAGCTTGACAATTTTAATGCCTTGTCAGTGTGCCCATGAGATGAAAATGGTTGAAAATAGCAATTATAGCCAAACACACAAAACCTGACGTTTGTGACAAAAAATAGATTTCCTTAACTCAAAATTGACCAATGTAAACATAAGGAAAGCCTTGCTGGATCAGGCCAAAGGCCCATCTAGTCTAGCTTTCTGTATCTCACAGTGGCTCACCAGATGCCTCAGGGACCACACAAGGCAACCAGATACTCGTATCTCGCAGCCACTCCCCTGCATCTGGCATTCTACAGTAGCCTATTACCCTTGAACTACTCCCAAGGGAGACACCAGAATGAGGTTGGGGTTTGACTTTATTAAACACAAGTGCAAATCATGAAATCTACTGAACACCCGTCCCTCCCTCCCCAGTCTGGGGTAGGCAAAAGAACACACACACACCCGGAGTTCTTCAGCCTCGGGAGCATCGTCACTGGCTTAGATGACTTAAGGTGGAATCTAAATATGGTGGACTATAGTCTATCAGTGGTTATTAACCATGTTGGCTACATTGAACCTCCAGATGCAGGGGTAGTATGTCATTGAGTACTATGTGCAAAGGAGCAATAGCAGGGGAGGATTCAGACATTCATCCATTGCTTGTGGGGGAATATTCACCGCATTTATTTTCTGGCCATTATTATTATTCACTAGCTTTTTTGACCCGGCGTTGCCCGGGCAACAAATTCTCCCAAGTCCGAATGTGGACTCAAACAGCCTCGGGAGCATCGCCATTCGTCTTGGTGACCCCAGAAACTATGGACTTGACACCGATTTTGGCCGTTTTCAACCATTTCCACATAGGGCCCCCAGTGCACCCCCACCCATGGGGGCGCTAGGAGGGTCTGACCCCTGCAGTGTTTGTCCCCAAACCATAAAGCATACTGGTGTCAATCGTTCTAGGCGTGCCAGGGGGTCACGGTGGACATTTTGTTTCGCACCCCTTCTCACCCCCTATGCCGACAGGGGCCGAACCTGGACTCAAACGGCGTTGGGAGCGTAGCCGTTCGTCTCGGCAACCCCAGAAACTACGGACTCGACGCCGATTTCGGCCATTTTTGACCATTTTCACGCGGGGACCCCCACGTACCCCCACCCCTGGGGGTGCTAGGGGGGTCTGCCCCCCACAGTGTTTGTCGCCAGGCCGCAAGGTGTATGCATGCCAGGTTTCGTGTCGATCGCTCCAGGTGTTGCAGAGCCTATGTGGAACATACATACATACACACACACACACCTCCTTTTTTCTATTTATAGATAGATTTCCTGTCATGACTATTACTATCTCAGCCTCACCCCCTGGGCAGGGTTGTTGTGGTGACCAAAGAAGTGCACATCACCATTAGCTCCTTGGAGGAAGCTCCTTGGAGGTATAAAATGTGAATAAATAAATACATAAATAATTTTGCCATGGAGTGTGCGTAAAAAAATTAAGTAGGCCCAGTAAAAAAATTAAGCTACGCCACTGCATCCTGCAGTGGGGGGGGGGGCAGTCACAGCGGCCTCCTCAAGATAAGAACATTTGTTCCCTTACCTTGGGGCTACAATGCAAATGCATCAACCCTGGAAAGTTGGCTGGGAAACATGGACCGCCAGCGATAAGGGCAATAGGATTGGGCCATTAGAGCCCAATCCTATGGTGCCTGGCCCCTGTAGGAGCAGGTACCAAAATGGCTACTGCTGCATCCTGTGGGCGCCACGGCAGCCATAGGAGGTAGCTGTCCCCTTCTCCTGGATAGGGCGCTGGCCCAGCAATGGGCCTCCTCAAGTCTTCAAGACTTCTTTTTCTCTTTTGAATTAAAGGCTTTAATAAAGTTATCGTGTTACCCCAAAAGCATCTTAGATATTGTTTTACATAATTTATTATTAGTTCCTATCCAGGGAGTTACAAAAATGAGTCTACCTGTTATATGGAATTCAACTCTGACACATGACAAATGTTCAGAGAATCAAATGATCTGTTTGTGTCTTGGATATGAAATTGCATCTTTTGATGTTTCCTTGCCAAGTTAGCGTAATGTTTGATGACGTGTGAGCTGTGGAACACAGCATCAAATAATTACATGCTTCTTTCTTAACTTCCTTCAGGTGCCTCTAGTGTTAATTTATGAAACCACATTCTTCATATAATCCCAGACAAAAAAAGTGCTAATTTTTTTATAGGAAAATAAATTTTCCTTTAACATGGCACATTCTGTCATGTGACCTCTGTAAACACTTTTGAGTTCAGGCTTTTTGAGTTTCTAACTGGTTTAAAATATCAAAGGTTTTCCAGTTGTCCATAAGGAGTTTTCAGCAGCCTTGATATAAGTGCCCCCCCCCCCAATACTAGCACCATGGCCATTTCTGGTGAAGGCTTGTACAGATGCCTGAGGGCATCTTTCAGCAACAGTATCAAATTTGCTTGCAGGACTGAAGTACATATTTTCAAGCTCTGTCACCTTGATTTTATTAAAGGTGTTGGGTTAGACTATTAACCAGCTTTAAAAAAGTCTCCTGTAGAGTCTTTACATTGTCTTTGGAATTTATGAAAGGCATTCCTTTTTCAGCCTACAGCAAGCACTTTTACAATTAAGTAAGGGACACCCATATTAAGTGTTTTACTCAGTATTCTGTGTACTCCTATGTTGAAAGCCCTGCATTTTATACAGTTGTGCAATAAGCATGTTTACCCAGAAATAAATGTTGCAAAGCTCAATGGGCTTTGCTCACTTGTGAGAATGCTTAGGATTGCTGTTGTGTTTGTTTGGTTTCACTGAAAGTATATTTCTTGTACAATACAATACAGACCTTTATTAGGCACACATACATTAATACATAACAGTACCATACAAAGCAATAGACCTAAAATATCATTCAATAAAATGATATTTTCATTCAATAAAATATCATTCAATAAAATATCAATAGACCTAAAATAGCAATAGACCTAAAATATAAAGTATAAGAAGGGAAAGAAAAAAAAACCAGACGGCCAATCTCTTTACAATCACAACTCCTTAATACTAGATACCAACAGCTTGTATTTACAGAATACACACAAGGTTGAAAAAAGTCTAATGAGTGAGATTTCCTACACGTTTAAATTCCATTTTTAAAAGTTTCTCTAACTTTAAAAATTAATCCAGTCTTATTTGTATCTTCAAATGTGCTATGAATTGTTTTTTTTTCAAAACCTCACAAACAAAATTATAGCAAGATGAACAAATACATATTTGAGGTTTTGAAAGCATTGCATACTTATCTTACTGAGGGGTACAGTTTATGGACCCTTAAACTAAGATAAGGATACTTATCTTACTGAGGGGTACAGTTTAAGGACCTGATCTGTAATTTATGCCAGTGCCACGGCACTTTCTTCAGGTTCATATATTTTGCTAAGGAATTTTTCGGAGTGTTTTTTTAAACCAACCCCGGTATACCGCTGAGTTAAAAAGCTACAGGCAAAAAAGATGCGTATGCCCATGTAAAGAGCACTGTGCCTGCTGTTTATATAGCACGGGCAAAGCAAGTGTGTGCTACAGCCTCCACATGCAAGCCTGATTTGTGTGTGGTCTGAATGGAATTTTTTTTTATCATCCTGTTTGGGAACAAATTCAGGATCTGTTTCTGTTGGCAGTTTCCTCCTGTTGTGAATATATTAGTATCATTCTCAAGGCCTCTGTAGAGCTGCAATGTTAACAATGTGAGCCTGGGGGACAATCATATTCCATCAGGTCAGATGTGGGTAATGGATGAAGAAGAAAAGATTACATCACAAGGAAAAAAAGAGTAAGTGTAGGCCGAGGCGAGCTAGTGGATTCTAATCACTTTCTGTTTTACCATAAATGTCCAAGACCATCTTAATCTGACACCAAAAACATTATGGGAAAGAAACGGCCATGCTTTGGGAATACCAACTAGGCACAGAGACTGCCCCCACAAAGGAAAGATTAGCAACAGCAAACAGTATCAAAGTGTTCTTTGGTGTCCCCGAAAACTTGAAAGAATTGTTACCAGCAGTAATTTTTAAAACACATGGGCACATGGGGGTGGGGGACAATTGTGATGGACCTAAGACAAAAACTTTCATGCACAACACACAGCGCTCACCAGCAACAGAGAAGAGTAGAAGACAAACTCTAAGCTTGCAAGCAATGTGACCACCTAAGACAAAGACAAGGAAAATCGTGGGGAGTTGGGTGGGTCTGCTGATCAAGGCTGGTCTGCTGATCAAGGTTCTCAATCCTACTTCTGCAAGGACTGGGAGCATTGAGCTGTACCTGTTACCAGTGTATAGAAGAGAGAACTTGGGCAGGTGCAGCTCATCATGGAAGGGTTTCAAATGCTGCACCTGCCAAAATTCCCTCTTCTATACAATGGTTACAGGTATAGGCACCCTGTCCCTTATTGCATGTTGCAATAAGGCAGTAGTCTGGAAGACAGCAGGGCAGCCAGGTTAGGCAATGAATGAGGTGGCTACAAGTAGCTAAGCAAGCCTATAACATTGTGTACTGGTGGCAGCAGTACTGCCCAGTGCACCATCAGCCTGTACCAGGGACTCAGTGCTCATAGTGTACCAGCCTATACCAGTGCTCATAGTGGCTGAGGGCCTGGTTTAGGCATGAAACCACCACCATGGAACGTTGAGGAAGCCATTTTGATTATCTGTTTAAGTTAAGCTACAGAAAGTTTTCCTCAGGGGAAAAAATGTAACCAACACAAAAGCCGCATTCTGGTTTAATTTTCTAGTTATGAAAAGGCCGTTGTCTCCAAGCTGAGCTGAGATATTTCCTTTTCCTGTAGTGTTGTTCTTGCGGCCCTCTTTTCATCTTCGGTCTCACCTCACAAGGTACCTTCCTTACCTTTGTAGTTGCAGGTCCTGCTCTCTTTTTGTTCGCGTTCCAGATTCAGGCCTGAAAATGAAGCGTAAATCTTACTGCCTAATAACCACGTCCGCTACTTCCATAAAATGCTACTTAAAAGTCAATAGGCTGCACATGTTAAAGACATTAGAGCTGTTAACAGACCATTGTAAAGTAAGCAGAATTTTTAATAACCTGCATGGAACTTTTAGCCATGATATTTTCGACACAGAGCAGGCTCAGCCCTGCCTGCAACTTGCCTGATTGTCCCCTTCTGGCAATTCAAGTATTATTACTATATATATAAAGCACTAATACTAGAAACAGAGCCTAATTCTCAGGAATGGTTTAGCAACCAGTGAATATGTGCATGCCATCATTGTGCTTGCCCTTTCTGGGCTTCCAAGGGAAAATTGCACATGGTGGGATGGCAAAAGCTTTAGTTGCACATATACCACTTTTGTATGTTCCTCTTTCCACGTAACCTCCTCTTCCAAAATTATAATGGATGTGCAAAAAAGCCGCCTAGCTGCTTGATAATACTTTTTAAACACACAAAATCATCCTTTGTCATAGCTGCCTGCAAATTGTCATCACTTATACAGGACCACTGAACTGTTTGCAGTACTTTATACATGTTCCTTCACAAAGCTCACCTTGCAAATAAATGAAAGATTTCTCATTTCAAAATGTACAATTCATAGAAATCCATGGATCAAAGTGGAGGATATGCACACATACACAGGGACCATACAGGAGTTTTCTAGAGGTGAAAAGTCCTTTCTAGGAGGTGAGACTCCTTGTACTGAAGACCAAGTGTCAAATATCTGCCTGGATGCAGAGAGGGGGAACAGAGGGCTGAATTCAGTTTGCCCCCTTACCTCCTTTCTCCAAATAGATGGTCCGGCACTATTCAATATTATTCAATAGATCAGGCAAAATGCATTTGTAAATCAAAACTTCAATATAAAAATGTATAATTTCAATTAATGACTCATCAAGAAATGCCAGCTATTAATAACACCAGTTCTCATTTTGAACACTGATGGTTTCTTAACAGTTTCTACAATTAATTTCCCACATGCTCATTCCTGTTGCTAATTTTGGAGTTTTTTCATTACCTTCCTGTTAGTAGGAGAACTGGAACTGAATCCAATGTACCAAAATCTTTAGCATAGTATTTCTCTATTTCTAAAACAAATATTTCATGTGAAATAAACAGGCACTTCTCTGCTGTAACTTTTTCAAACTATTTAGCAAATTGTATTGTTATCCCTTTAGGGCCCAATCCTATCCAACTTTCCAGTGCTGATGCAGCTGCCATGCAGTCCCGAGGTAAGGGAACAAACATTTATGTACCTTGAGGAGGCCTCCGTGACTGTTTCTCCACCAGAAGATGCCGCGCACATCCTGTTGGCATGACTGCATCAGTGCTGGAAAGTATGATACAATTGGGCGCTTAGTCAAATATGTTTTCTTTACTTGCCTTGATCGCCTATTGTTAGCATAATACGTATATGAACTGACCAGATGACAGCAGATACCAGTAAGCTGTATTAAACATCCGGATCCAAATTTACTTCAATAGATTGATTTTAGTAGCATTTTCTTTCATATGAGTTGAGGATCAGCAGTGTAATATGTCATGTTCAGAGTTTTTATTTCTTCAGCCCACTAAATATCCATTAGAATTTTGTAAGCAACAATGGACAAAGACAGCGTGTAAGCTTGTCACAAACAAGGCAACAGCTACACCAGTCCCCTTATGCTGGTGTTCCCAATTTGTTTCGATAAAATCGAAGCTCAAAGAAACGATAGTTTCCAGCTCAAAGAAATTATAGTTCCCTACCAAAGAGGCTTCAGTTTGTCAAAGATTGCAGTTTCATTGAAAGAGGTAAATATTCCCTTGATAAGTACTTGAATCAAACTGCACTGAAAACATCAACAAAAAGAAACACACAAGACTGAACAGCTTTTCTGATCTATTAGTCTATTAGAATTTTGTCTCTCACAAAGCCAGGGAGAGGTCTGTATCTGGCCACAGGCCACAGGCCATTCTGATCAGCAATAACTGCAGACAACCATGTGTGTCTCCTATTACCTTAGACCATTTTTAGTTTTTTTTAAAAAAAATTCTCCCAGCCATATATAACATAATGCTAATGATCTAGCTATTTGGATATAGGAATGATGTTTGTAGGTGAGGAATTGTGAACATTTATGCTGAAGTTATTGAATTAATTGTGCCAGAACTGTTTTGAAAGCGTTATTTCATTTCCATTAATTTTGACTGTTAAATTTCATAAGACCCTGTATGAAAACATGAGCATAATTTGGACATCATAAAGCTGTCTCTGAACAATTTACAGAACTGTGTAGGCCTAGTCATATTTTTCACTCAGCAATTATTTGGACAGTTTTATTCTGTCATTTTGAAATTTCAGGGAGGTATACTAATTTTCCATGTTCTTACTTCTCCAGTTTCAGTGGCTAAAACAACAGTTCCATGGATAACCCGAACTGTATTTTAAACAAGCTTTCCATCTATATTTCATATCCCCCATAAAACGTGCTTCATTTTGTGAGATTGATAACAAATATTCCAATTCATGTTTAATTATTCAGGCAGCATTTCTCAGTCTAGTTGCTATTCTTGTTTAAAGTAACTAATGGGTGCAATCCTAACCTGGAGTTAGGCCGGCACAGTTAGGCCAGCAAAGTTTGGCGGGCACCAGAGCCATTGTAAAGCATGTTTCAATCACTCTTCGAGTCAGGAGGATGGCTCACGTCTGTGTTCTGGCGCCTCTGATTCTGAGAGTGGTCCAAACATACTTTACAGTATCCCTTGTGCTGGCCAAACTTTGCTGGCCTCACTGTGCCGGCCTAACTCCAGGTTAGGATTGCTCCCTATGTCACTGGAAATGTTCCCAATTTAGAAGCTCAGAAAGAATAAAACACATGACCCAATTCTAAATAGGGCCTGTGTTGGCAGCATGTGCTTTCTGGAGCCTTCTCGCTAGTGCCAGTCATCAAGAAGCCCACCAGAGCAGGTAAGTCCAGCACAAGGGTGGAAGGAAGGGGGTAGGCAAGAGATTGAATGGGGGGGGGCAGATCAGGCCCAGGGATGGGATTGGTGTTACCAGTGTGTGCTGTATCCAAACCTCTTTCCTGGGCCTGATCCTTCTGCATGGGTTAACAGGGACTTAAACTGGGGGTCAGTACCCACTTGGTGCCTCCAATGAAACACATGTGAAGGAAAGATCAGATAACTAATTATCTTAAGCCCTGAAGCTATTAAAAAAAATCAGATGGCTGCTAATTGCCCTGCAAAGAGTTGCCATGCAAAGACTCCTGCAGTTTGCAAGCTTGTGTGAATAAAGGAAGATACCTGTTTGAGTTTTTTCTAGTTTCTAGGTTTTTTTCCTCAAGTCCATCAATGACAGGTAGTGGGCGCAGGTGAAGGCTGGGTCACATAACTAAGCCCCTCAAGCCTTGAGATTGGGCTGCCTCATTTCCAGAAATAGAGTGTTTTGAAAATAAAACTATTACTTTTAAATAAATAAATTAAAATATTATTTCTGTCTACATCTTTTTTTTTAAAGTTAAGCTAGGTAAACTGTCATTTTAAAAAGTGAGTCCTGGTGCGAAAAAGTTTGAGAACCACTGATCTAAGGCATTTGGAATCATTTAAAAATGAAAAACACCAAATTATTCATCTTTTTACAAACGTTCCTAGTGGTCTCGAACGAAGCCAATATTTACAGTCTGTGCGTGTGAGTATTTAGATTTGAAAAGCAAGAAAACTGTGCAAAAGAATCCAAATTGAGAGCATACACTGGTACAATTAATCAAATAAGTAAGACTTTCTGATATTTTCACTTCAAATTACATGCTGTAAAACCTATTTACATGTGGTTTTATGATGCCAGCAGAAATACAACTATAAATCAAGTTTTCAAAGCATGTTCTGCAGCTTCTTTTCTGAGGCCCAATCCTAAGTAAGCCCAGAAATAAGGCAGTTATACCACTAGCAGTAACAACTTGCCACCACTGCCGGCCCAGCACAAGTGCCCAGGGGATCCCACTCAAGAGCCAGCAGCTGAAAAGTCTCACTGCTGCCAGTGGTACGCTCTTTCCAGGAGGTGGGGAGGGCGGAATTGGGCGGGGTGGCTAGCAGTGGCCTCCAACGCCAGATCCTCACCTCCATGCCAGGGCACGTGGCCCAACACAAAAGCCCTCTAGTCTGCACTGGAAAAATACTTGGCACATATCTGAGGAGGTGCACTTCCCCTAAGGTGCCTCCTATGGCTGCCACAGCACCCATAGGATGCAGCAGTAGCCATTTTGTTACCTCTGCACCTATGGGGCCCAGGCACCATAGGATTGGGCTGCCAGTTCCCCCCTTTGTTAAATGAATGTGTCCTGCTATGCTAGGGCTGAAATAATTTCCTATTAGATGCTATTTTTAGTAGAGCGAGAAATTCCCTGCATGAAGTATCCTGTAATTTTTTCAGCTTGACTCACTTTTTCAGTATGTATTCAATATGTAAGAGTTCTTTCCTACCTCTGTTTAGCCATAAGGTTTACCGTTCAAAAAAATGTTGGAGTTTTATACTTTTCCACATTAACCTTTACATCTACAAATGATCTGAATGCAGCTCTTAGACCAGCAAGAGCACTGTATGGCTTGAATACAACAGGGTCATAAACCCCAAGTTTACATACTAACAATTGGAGAGTTAATTCACTTGCTTGACAAAATGACAGACATACAGACAGTACAGTAGTAACTTCACTGTTTTGTGAGGAGGAGGAGGAGCCAGGAGATAACAAGGGGTAATTCTCCCTCCTCATCTTATATTACCCACTTATATTATCTTTCACTTGAGGTAATGTTGGCAAGTAGCGATCTTTGTAAAATGATTAGTACAGTGGTTATGTGAGAACAGCAGTACACACACACCAGACCCCTTCCAATAATCCAACTATTTCTACTTCTTAAACTCACTGGGAATGCCTAGTGTATAAAACTCAAATGAATTTATTTTTTTTAAACCAGCACTACATCTCTGGGGACTCTCTCACGTTTCTAGTCAATCTGGCCCTGAGACTAGTCAAATATCTGAGATTATACAGAGATAATCTGTATAACTTCTGCTGCAAAACTGAAATGAAAGATTGGGTGCAACAACAGAAGGTTGTGGGACAGAACAGTAAGGCTTCACCACCAATGTATCATGCCCTAGAGCAGTGGTGGCGAACCTTTTGGGCTCAGTGTGTCAAAATTTAGGAAAATGCTTAACTTGACTCTTCTGGCCCCCCACCCAAACAAAAGAGGAACAATTCTTTATATTATATTCATTTATTTAAACAAAAAATACAGCCTAACTATATGTGGTGCTATGTATTATATCAAGGAACATCAAAAAATGAGTAAAACAAACTCAGTTTTGTCATGCATTGGTGAATGCTGGTGTGCCACCCAAAACATTGTGGTGTGTCAGCTTTGACATGCATGTCATAGGTTCACCATCACTGCCCTAGAGGCTTTTCTTAGGCCGTACTTTGGCGGTCCCTGCCCTAAGGTGTCACAATTCACACTTTAGGATCCCCTGCAATACACAAGAATAGGTTTGGAATAGTCTTCATCTTGAAACCAAAGTGAAATTTGCTCTCTTGGTAATCTGCTGCAAAAGTGTGAATTGTGATACGGAGATCAAACCTGCCCAGCATCAAATTGCAAAGTCAAAGTGATTGCAAATATTTTTCATAAGATGTGGATTGTTATATCCTGATAGTTATATCCTGATAGAGTTCCAACTCAGGTTTTGTTGAACTGTTCTCCTCTGCTGCACAAATGCGTCATTTTACTTATTTTGGCAGTTTGTGTTTGCCATGTCACAAAGCTATCAGAGATACATGGGTCCTTCATGAAGATACAGAACCCTCTAAACATCCACCATGGCCACAGTTGGTCTGTGATTGTTTATTTGATAGGATTCCCATGGCGGGGGGAGCTGGAAGCCATCCTTCCTGGCTTCTATTGGTAGCCATCCTGCTATCTGTGCACACCTTTGGGAGCAGTGCAGCTTGGACTGGGAAAGACAGACATATTCAAAAGGAAGCAGCAGCCCAACTATTATTTCTTTTCCAGACTTTATCCTTTCATATTCTTCCTTTTGCCCCAGACTCAGGCTGCAATCCTATCCACACTTTCCTAGGAATAAGCCCCATTGAACACCATAGGACTTGTTAATGAGTAGACTTGCATAGGATTGTGCCCTTGTTGTCAATGATGTTACCCTCTATAGTGGATTGGTATTACAGTCATGTCCTAGTAGCCACTGATTCGGTATCCGCAGTTTCAATTATCCACTGATACTATGGATACTAGCAGGGGCGCCGACTTGCTTTCAACATTGGGGGTGCCCATAGCCACACCCCTGATGTTGATGTCACCACACCTCTGACGTTGATGTCACCATGCCCCTGATGTCACCACGCCCCTTGTCATCGCCACCCAGCAGGAGTCCAGGAGTTTCCCACCTGAGTCCAGCGCCTCTAATTGGCCTCCTAGGAGGCTAGGAGGACCATGAACAGGACTGTGAGCATTGGGGTTCTGAGCTCTGTGAAGGTGCTGGACATGGGGGGTGCTGAGCACTCTCAGAAAATTATTGTGGGTGCTGTTAGCATACCGGCACCCACAGAGTTGGCGCTACTGGATACTGGGATGCCTATTTAAATGATAGGGGGACATTAAACAAATTTCTTTTTTTATTATGTTGCAGCAAAACCACTGATGTTCCCCTGTCTTTAAAAAGGCATCCCTGGTATCCACGGTTTCAGGTAACCATGGTGGGGTCTGGAACAGAACCCCAGCAGATACTGGGGCATGACTGTACATCTATACAATTGCTAACTATATCAGTAGGATGGTAATCATTAAAGTGTGGCTACCCTTGGACTTCAACACTTCAACATTTCTGGCTGCATCAGACTTAACTGTTTTGCTAGTTGCATCTATTTGAAAACCAAGTAAAATGGGCTCTCAAAGGATATGAGACGCCTAATGGTATGTCTATTTTTGTCCACAAAAAACAATTTTTTAAAAAAATTGTGGTTTCAACTTGTTCACCCAACATTAATTGTGCTAAATTCCTAATTGTAACAGGCAGTGTTTACTCTTTCCTTAGTACATAGGGCACAGATCCCAAACCTGTTTTAATTTATGCCCTTTTGCAAAAGAAATACATAATAAAGTAGGAGAACAAAACCTGGAAAGAATACACCATTGTCAGTGCAACTTTGTACTCCTATGTAAACTCTTGTTTTATGTTAGCAAATTGAACCCATTTTGCTATTAAAAAGAGCGCAATCCTGAGCAGCGGTGGAATTGTGAGACCAACAGGCCTGCACAATATCCTAGTGCTGCTCGGGGAAGCTGGAGCCTCCCTGCGGCAAGGGCATGTTCATGCCCTATTGTAGGGGAGGTACCAGCCACCCCTATGCACTACTCGGATCTGCATCTGCTAAACAGCAGGCGCAGATCTGAGGAGACCGTGCAGCCCCAGTTCAGGCTGTGAGGCCTCCCAGTTGACCTTAGGATTCGGCCTTATGGCTGAATCCCAAGCCCGCTCCCCTCCCGCACAGAATGCCCTCCCCCTGCCCACTCCCCCCCTCATCCCAACATGGTATCTCCCCTGAACCAGCCAGATTTGGCCAGCACAAGGGAAACACAGTGTGGGTGCAAAGGGGACCAGCGCTGCCTGCGGCGCTGGTCACATTGCCTTAGTGCCGACACTGGGGTGCTGCTCGGCACCCCTGCATCAGCACTAACTGCGGAGTGCCGATGCAGCAACATTGTGTCAACGCTGCTCACCTAATAGGAATGTGCTATTAATAACCCGGTCCCTTTAACATTCCACCCCAAATGCAGCCTCACCAATGTAGCATGCACTGTATCTGCAGGGGGAGAGGTCAGTTGACAGGGTCTCCTTGGATTCACTCTTCAGATTCACTTCTGTTCACTTTCCCCTGGGAGAAACCCCACCACAACCATCAGACTTCTCATACACCCCTGCTTATATATGCCTTCTTATATGTGAATCTGCCTTCTTATATATGAATTTGGGATTTATTCTACTTTATTTTAGAACAGCTGAACCCAGTGTTTAGGTTTTAGCATAAACTATATTAGAAATAAACCCTAGCAATTAATAAATGAAGGAAACCCCAGATATTTTCCCTTGCTAATATTTTAAACATAGCGAAGGTGGAGGGAAAAAGCCTATACTACCTTAGCTAAAAAATTATGAACATTTTCCAAGGGTAAGATGTGATGGCTGCAGTGGACTGTTATCAGCACATGTAGACTATACCTGTAGTCACATGATTAACGGATGCAAAAAGCATGGTTCCCATAGGCTCATAGAGACATGTGAACGGGTGTTGTCTTATTGATGTCAGTGGATTTCATGTCCAGATTAGTGTTCTTAAGCTATAATAATCACATAGAGTTCAAAATGAAGGTTATTGGACCCAACTTAATTTTTTTTATTTCTACACTGTCTCTACATTTGTAGCTGTTTAAAACAACAAAACAAAAACCAGTGAATTGCAAATGTTAAAAAACAATACGGCAGCAGAAAGCAGTGCATCCTGGGAATGCCCTATTGTCTTCTTTAAAATCAAAATGAAAGGAGAATCAAATACACATTCCACTGAGTGTTTTAAAGGAATTCTGAGGGGGAATGAATAGCAAGCATGTACATAACCACACACATATGTATAGAGAAATTTACAAGCTACAATATCCAGACATCACGAAGCTCTGCTAATAATTTTCCCAACCTTACCAGACTGTAGCTACATTTATGATCTGTAGATTTATTGATTTTAGTTATTTTATCCTTTCCATAATAGGAAACCACCCTAAGACCGTTGACCTACTCTTGTTATAAATATATTGTCGTCTACTTTCATCATAGCACAATGCATGTGAGACTGGAGCTCTAGATGTTATTATGAACCGTTGGTATTATAAAGAAGGTGGCTATAACAAGGTTTTAAAAGAACCATTTAACCTTTCAAACACGTATCAAATGCTTTTTTACACATCTGTAACGGCAAGCCTTCTGGGTAACCAAATGCAACCATTCCTAGCAGGGTCTCAAATGTATACAAAATGTGTGGCAATCCTGAGAGACTGACAACACGGGGAATGGATGGTCAACATAAGCTCTTAAAGTGCTTTTATGTAGCCTATAAGCTTCTGTTAGCACTTCCAATTTACTTACTAAATGTAACCTTTTGGTCCACTTCATTTGCAGATAAACAACTGAGAGCACTGAAAAGCTCAATAAGCCAAAGTAAGGAAAAAATAAGAACTCCATGATTATTCTTTCAAATCTCATATAAACTAAGTAGGATCAGTGTAAGAGTTCAGCATATTGGTACAAATGGGCAGCCCAAATCTGTACATATATTTAAAAAAACTCGCCAATGTAGGTGCACCACCAGCACCACAGGACATGCTGCACCCTGGCGGGGAAGTCCAAAACATCCCTTCTAGGTAAGAAAATATTCTCTTGCCTGGGGGTAAACTTCCACTGCCCAAATGGGTCTACTTGTGCCAGCTCTTTTGTTGGTACAAATCCAACTGGACCTAAGAAGGTAGATCAAAGCTGGGAAGTGGGGTAGGATATCAGCGCCACTGCAACTGTCAATACTGTCCCCTCCCCAGCCTCAATCCACTCCTCCATCTGTCTCCATCCTGTTCTTCCCCCTCCCTGCCCCATTCCACCCGCCGTCCCATCCTCATCCGACCACTGACTTACTAGTGCTGGGGCTGTTCCTGGCTCCATTGCCATGCATCCACAGACTCTTGCCACTTGTGGCAGTAGCCTATGGCCATGTGCCTTTTGCGACAGCCATAAAGCACATTGTGCCACCAGAATACAAGTTACAGTGGCAGAGAGACCCACAATAGAATTGGGCTGTTAATGGTGTTTAATACATAATATGGAGAACTGAGAATTTTATCCAAAGAATGAAATTCTCAGTACTTACCGTAATTCTGTTGTATCTGTTTGGAACGTTCAGTGCTCAAAAATGTTGATAGGATAAAACTATGGTGCATTATTTCTGATTAGGTTGGTACACTTCTAATAGTAGAGAACATGAGATATTTTTCCAATATGACTTTCAAATGGGATCATGAAGGAACATTTTGCTTGACGCCGTTAGCGGAAAAGCTCCAAACTATCCAACTGAATAAAATATTCCTTATTATTTCCACTGTCAGAAAAACCCATTTAATTACAGTTTGAGATTATTTTTAGCCTTTCAGAGATTTGGCTTTCAAAATCTTCCTATATTTGGAAGTATTATTGTGGCTTCCAAATCAAACCTTTGGAATTTCTGTTATGTTATTTAAAACATATCCAAAGTCTAAAAGATTGACATTTCAAAATTATTTCCTTTTCTTTGGGCTATGGTTGAATTTATTTAAGGAAATTACACTTGACAGGACCAATTACACTATGTCTAATGGTTAAATTATACTGAGAGTGGAAACTGGAATTTGACGTCCACTTTTCTATAATCTCCCCTCAATATTTTTGACTGTACTCTGAGAAATCAAAGGGACAAAAAAAGGATATATCATCCATTTGTATGATATAAACGGATGATATAGCATCCTGAATAGAATTATACAAAACTTTGATAGTATTGTTGCATGACATTTTGGATAGTAGTAAATTGCACAGTATTTTGTACAGTACTCAGAGCACAATACACTATAACTCCCTGGACAGCAATGCAGCTGTGCCAGTGCAGCCTCTGCTACATCCTACGATGAAGTTTCAGCCTCCAGATGCCTCCTTAGAGTAAGGGAACATATCTTCCGCAGTGGGTCAACTTGGACTTGCACCAGTTCGATAGCTAGCACAAGTCTGTTGATCTGTGAAGGTGGATCAGGCCCTGGAAGGGGGTTAGAATTTGGCACATGCCGCAACTGCCAAACCCACCACTCTCCCAGGCCTTATCCACTCTAATCCCCACCCATCACTGCCCCATTCCACCCACTCCTCACCGAGCCCTGTTCCATCCCCTGCACAGCTATACACACACTCTGGCAGGTGTAAAGACCAAGAAAAGCCTTAGCCTGACTCCATCTTGGGTAGTCTGCTCCATCTTTTACCATCTTGTACCTGTGTGAGCTCAGATTATGTAAGAGCTGTGAGAAAGCAGTTCCGTATTGGGACTCTGGTTGCAGCCAGACCAGGAGCATGATAATGAACCTCACACTGCTTAGTCTTTGGTTAGTTCCCAAGGACATGCTAATTAGAAATTCAGGACAGCTGTGAGTTTCTGGTGGGGGGGGGCTGGACACTCCAATGAGTGACCTGACCATTACATCACCTTTCCAGAAACCTCAACAGGTCTGTGGTTTGGATTGGTGGAAAGTTGAATCTATAATATAAAGGTATCCTCCATTTGGGAGGGTGAGGCTGCTCTTCTCCACTGGCATCATAGATGCCTGCCTCACTGGATGCAGAGTGGCCGGTGGAGAAATCTCAAAGGTCTGGAAGAGTGTGGGTGAATGATAGGTTCTGTTAGTTTTTAGGAGCTTTTCTTATTGGGCAGCTCAATCCTATGCTGCTCTGGCACCTCATGGTACAGTGGCACTGAAATGGCCACCATTGTATCCCATGGGTCCAGAGCAGCCATTGGAGTCTCCTCCGCGTAAGGGAACATTGGTTCCCTTACTCCATGTAGAACTCTGCTGGGCCCAGTGGGTCTCCTTGGATCTGCACCCACCATTTAGTAGACACAGAACCGAGGAGACCTGTGTCATGCTCCGAGTTTCGGGAGCCTGAATAGGATTCAGCTGCAGCCTCTGCCACCATTCCAGTCTCCCTCCCAGGCCAAATCTGCCCTCCAGCCCACCTGCCTTCTGCTCAGTTCTGCCTCCTCTCGGCCTTCCCCTGCCCTCCCTCTGCCCTGAAAACCCTCCCTGCCTCCCAGGCAACCCTCATGCCACCACTATTTTGAAAAACAAAGCATATTGCCCCTTTACACAGTCTTCATAATATGTACAAGGTATGTCTATAAAATAACGAAACTGTGATTCCACCTAGTAAACAAAGCAGTCAGAACCGGTTATAACTGCATACGTAGTAACATTGAACATGTCTGAACCTGCATGACAAGCAGCAACACTCTATGACGTTCAGTTGATTGTGAGTCGCCATTTAGTTTGGTTGTGTTTTCTGTAGAGTGCCGGAAAAATGCTAAGTTTAAAAGTTGAACAAAGATGGTCCCAAGAGTTCACACCAAAGCAAAAAGAACGTCGCAAGGAATGTTGTATTGACATTCTGCAGCAACTTGACGCAGATCCAAACCTGTTTCTTAAAGTAATCACTTGTGATGAGACCTGGATCTTCCAGCACGATCCTGAAACCAAAAGACAGTCAATGCACTGGAAAACACCGTCATCACCAAGAATGAAAAAAGATCGTCAAAGCAAGTCAAAATTCAAAGCAATGCTCATTGTTTTTTTTCGATATCAAGGGTGTAATTTTGGAAGAATGGGTTCCAGAAGGCACAACAGTTAACCAGCATTATTATAAGGAAGTTTTGAAAAAGCTGAGAGAAAGAGTCAGAAAGAAACGGCCGCAACTGTGGAAAAATGGTTTCATTCTTCACCAGGACAATGCGCCTGCTCACACAGCACTTTCTGTGAAGCAGTTTTTGACCGACAGTCACATTACTACACTTGAACATCCTCCATATTTGCCCGATTTAGCAACTTGCAACTTTTATCTTTTCCCAAATGTTAAATCAGTGCTTAAAAGGAACCATTTTGAGTCAGTTATGCTGTAAAGAAAACGGCAGATATGTTGACACAACTGACAGAAATTGATTTCGACCAATGGAAAACAAGAATACAGCTATGTATTAGTACAAATGGGGAGTATATTGAAGGGGACAAACAGTAAATTTGTAATACCAATAAATAAAGGTGAGTTATTTAATCAGTCTCGTTATTTCATAGACGTACTTCGTATGTACAGTGTAGTGTAGCCCTTTTACCATGTCATGGCTGCTTACAAATTGGATTTCTTTACATCACACTAGTTGCCAGATGTCCACACACTGTCCTGAAGCAGCAGCTTTTACACCACTCATGGCCCACTGTTCACTTTCAGGTCATCTTTATGACCGCAAAAAAAATAGCAGAAGAAAATGCCAATGGCATTTTCCAAAACTAACTATGCTGAACACTGATTAAAGTTTAACTTCATCAATGTGAAATATTAGCATCATATTGTATGTTTATTTCACAACATTATTTGTACCCTGCTTTATGACTTTGGGCTCAGTTCTGTGCCCTCCAGCATGGCTGGTACAAGGATACTGCCTGCGCTGGTGTCACAAACGTCGTAAGGCACATCCAATGTGGATGGTAAGGACTTACCACACTGAACCAGTGCCATCCGTGTGTTCCCAGAAGCATGCCTGCAGAGCTGGCGAGCTTATGTTTAACCCTTCCCAGTGCTTCTCATTCTCCACACCCAAGGAGCCTCAGGCAGCTAACTGGCTGCC
The DNA here is from genome assembly GCA_029204185.1 of Lerista edwardsae. Classification (NCBI taxonomy): domain Eukaryota; kingdom Metazoa; phylum Chordata; class Lepidosauria; order Squamata; family Scincidae; genus Lerista; species Lerista edwardsae. Next base: position 4,440,020 of record JAJKFI010000012.1, read on the forward strand.
ACTGGATGCAGTGGCCAGGCAGCTCAGGATCAGGCTGTTTCACAGCAACTGACAAGAATTAAAAACATGACATTATCAATGAAATCCAAAAAGGATTCTTAAAAGACTGCAGTACCAAAATAACTGTGATATTAGGACAGCAAAAAAAAAATCCACTTCTAAAATACCTAAACAGTCTAGCAGAAAAAAATGTCCTGAACTGACAGTGAAAATATGTCAAGCCATTACTTAAAACTAGATTTCAAAATGGCTGGTGCCTTGGGCCTCAATTATCTTCTGGTATTCTCCTGAACTGCTTAAAGAACATGACGGTTCTTACTATCTTCATTACAATGACTGTGCCCATAGTTGAGTCCTCCTTCACTCTAGCAAATTGTTTTTAGCCACCACTAACATTTGCAGGGCACAATCCTAACCAACTTTCCAGCACCAGAGTAAGGGCAATGCAGCTCCTATGTAAGGGATCAAACATTCCCTTACCTTGAGGAGGCCTCCACGACTCCTACTCCACTGCAGGATGAAGCACATGCCCCATTGGCACAGCTATGTAAGTACTGGAAAAAGTTACGCCCACAAAGTGCTGGAAAGTGCCCCCACAAAGAGATAAAGCCTGCCCTTATCCCTTGGTAGATGAAAGAAAAATACAATACGGCATGTGTCCTCAGGGAGAAGCTTGCTTGCTTGCTTTCCATTGCTAACCTGGCAACCCAAGCCATGAAGATGCTGTGTTCCCCAGAGATTTTATTAATCTTCTGTCAAATTGCTAAACAGCTTGCCTAATTGAAATAAAACAGGCTATTTGGATATTTCACAAATATATGAAGACTGTAACGTGATATTTCAGACTTTCAGTTATAGCCCAAGCAGATATAGTTCCATAAAGAGCTCCGTCTGAAAGTATTCCTCCCAGATGTGGTTTAAGCAATGGTCCACAGTATACGGCGTTGATGAGTTACACTGAGGAAGCTAGAAAAGGCCAACATACCGGTTTTAGATTTCATATGAGGTTTTCGCATATGTCCACTTCAGGAAATGAATAGTGCATTCATAAATTGTGTGTGTGTGTTTTCTCATCCAGGAGATGAACCTTAACATTTTGATTTAGCCCCAGAGTATTAAATTTCTTTAACACTTTACCACATTAGAATATGTTTTCCATCTCAACAAATGATGCAATATCATGAATGGGATTGGGGGGTGGGGGAAGTTGGCAAAAGTGGTCTTCCATAACAAGCCATAAAAATTTATGAAGCACATAGTCCGATAATGGCACGCTATGAATTGAATATTTCCTTATGGATGCTATTTGAGAATATCTAGCATCTTCTAGCATGTGGGGCTATCATAACACTTCAATCAATCTGCAATTGCTACTTTAAGATGTATTTCTTTTACTGTCTGCATACCAGATTTTTTTACAGTGCCAAAATTTAGGCTGACTGCACTTGGAAGATGAAAAGGCACATCATTTTCCCTCTTGAGTTGTATTTTCCCCTGTGCCTTCTCTCCTATTTAAGTCTTTTTTTTTTTCCTTTTCCCATTCTATCTTTAGTGGGGGTGCAATAAATATTTTTGCTGAAAACATATGATTTTCAGCATCCCTCAGCTTTCCAATTATGGCCTTTTTTCCATAGGCATTTTTATAAGGTTAATTGCACAATTATTGGGGAAATCATTCATGGACTGTGTCCTTTTCCATTCTCCAGATTGTTCAAAACCTCACACCTGTTTTTCGTAGGCTTGGGAGCTACATCAGTCTATAAATCCTTCGACGTTTCCTGGTATCGTTTCTTATGAAATAAAACTTCTTCTCCCCCTCTCCATTTGCCCAACTGTTTTCAATACTTGCAGTCATGCCTGAAGTTGTCAATCAAGGAACAGCTTATCAGTCTGGGCTTTTCCTTTTTAAGCTTAAACTTGGTGACTTTGGAGACCTGTCAACACCCAGTTGCTTTTAGTCCTAACAATAAAGTCACACTCTATCTCCCACCTAGTAGCTTTAGATTAAATTCTGATGCTACATACGTCATATTTACATAGTTAAAACTCATAACAAAGCAACCCACAGGCAATAGGATGTAATAACCATGCAACAGAGCCATTTCCTGTCCCCTTTTCTCTCTCATACTATGTTTTGTGTAGTTTATTGGATGTGAATGTTTTGAAAATGAAAATCATCTGGGGGGGGAAGAAAGTGCTCACCAGGCGTGAGGTTTTAGAAGAATTCAACTGAAAGAATATATAGAGCTGTAAATGCTCGGCCACCTCTGGTATTGTAAAACAAAAACTCTTTCAATATTCCCTTTTATTTCCACAAGATGAATAGAGTGGGGGCGGGGTGGCATTTATATGCTTCGGCAGTCTATTTTTAATACGTCTTATTCTGTTTGCATTAAAGGGTAACAATTAACTTGGAGTCAGAAAGCCTTAAACACCAAAGGTTTTACGGTTTTCATTTTAAAACACAAAGACTCTATTACAGTGCAATGTAAACTTTGCCCAAGGTCTGTGCTTTAAAGACCAAGTCCCTCTATAGCACTTTTGAAAATAACCCATTGAGGGGAATCGGACATTCCCTTGCCGACCTTTACAAGGCTGATGAGTCGACCCAATGAAACAACAACATAAAACTGACAGTTCTGCACAGTATTCCTCTCTCAATATTGGACTGTGTCAATCCCGAGCTCAATGTGCACAGTCTAGAATAAATGGGCTGCCCCAGTAGCGTAGCCAAGGACGGGCGGTACAATAAGTACCTGCACTTTGCAGTTGCTGCCCAGAATGGCCCTGATGGCAAGTGGGAGGGGCACTTGCATGGTGCACTGCAGCGCCTGCAGTACTTATGTGCCATCCCCCTCTAGCTACTGGGCTGCTGCCCCATTCTCAAATTGATGGGTGCTCATCTTCAAACAAATGACTGGAGAGAAAGTCCTGCCAATAAGGGAACTCCAAATGCTCACCTCAGAACCCAAAAGCATTAGTGGTTTACATCTGAAGGAGTGTGTGCGTAGAAGGAAGGAAGGAAGGAAGGAAGGAACCCATATTATGGCAGCACAGTGTGCTTTATTTTGCAAAATGCAATGCACTGCTGGACTATTGCAGCAAATGATGAATTGTGAATGGTGAGGCTTGCCCAGCAGTGGCTGCTGGAGCTCCACTGGCACTGGTAAGATGCCAGGGGAGGTCTGCCCTCGGTTGGGAGGAGGAGGACAAGGGGAGTGTCAGGATAGATCAGATGGTGGGCAGTGGGGAAAGCAGGGGACAGATGCAGTGGATATTTTAAATATTCAAATATTTTAACCCCCGAAAGATGGTGTTTTGTGTTTCATGTGGTATTTAACAAAAAAAAAACCCCACCCCTGCCCATCAGACATTGGAGGGGGTTACCCAGAGGTAAAAGGAATGGGCAGCCCAATGGGTGTATTGCAGGGAGAGCTGCAGCTCCAGGAGGCAGTGGCATCATTAGGGAGGTGCAGGGGTGTGGGCCACACTGGGTGATACACACAGAGAGGGTGTGCTGCCCAAAATTGTGAAAATATTGGTATTTTTGAATAATGCCATCATGTATAATATAATATCCTTCAATAGTATAATATCCTTCAGAATAATATCCTTCAATGTGGAATTTACAGCAGAATGCTGTGAAACAAGCCACGTTAAAATACCAAACATTACAGCCCCGAAACCAGAAAAGGAAAACACAACTGCCTTATATAACAAAAACGTGGATTTCCTTAACTCAGAACATCAAACTTAGGGCCCAATCCTATCCAACTTTCAAGCACTGATGTCGCCATGCTAATGGGACGTGCACTACATCCCGTCATGGGGAAGGCAGTTGGGGAGGCCTCTTGCATTGGGGCTGCAGTGCGACTGCATCAGCACTGGAAAGTTGGATAGGATTGCATTCTGAATGTTCTGAGAGCCAATGAGGTATTGTTATAACACAGAAGGGCTTAGCTCTCGTTTCCATGTATTATAGATAATATTAGAACTCTTATTCAGTTGTGTGAGTGTCATCAAATTGGCCACTGGTTTTTGTGCTAGTTACTGATTTGTTGGGTGACCTATATTGTTACATATACAGTATATAAATAAATAAACCCTAGTGATGCCACTGCATTTCAGTGGTAGAAATGATATTGTAATTTATTTTGTATGGTCTGGTACAGGAGGAAGTCCATCGTGGGGATGACGCAATGAGCTCTTGCACAGGGTCACGCAAACCCTGGTTTGCCCAGAGGCCTGCTCTGGGTAAGGGAACATTTTTGTCCTTGCACAGAGGTAAGCTCTCACTGCCTGAATACATCTACTTGGACCTGCACAAGCTATATAGCTGAAGCCTGTCCAAATGTACCGCCAGCACAGGCCCTCATTTGGATTGGGCCATTGGGCTGTAAAGCTGCAATTCTATATGCCTTTACCGGGGAGTAAGACCAGTTACATTCAGGGTGCTTACATCTGAATAGATAGGCATTGGATGGGCTGTTAATCATTCAGGATGCAATCCTAATCAACTTTCCAGCCCCAGGATAAGGGCAATGCTGCTCTGACGCGAGGGAACAAACACTCCCTTATCTTGAGGAGGCCTCCATGACTACTGCTCCACCGTAGCACATGCCCCATTGGCACAGCTGTGTCAGAGCTGGAACGTTGGTTAGGATTGTGCTCTCATTCATCCCAAGTGGTCATTCTTGCTACAGTCCCAGTACAGCTGAGCTCGCTATCCTGGGGGCTTCCTGGTCACTTGGTCTCTGCTCTATTGCAGTGTGAATTGCTTTCACAAAGGTGCTTTTCTGGAAATTAACTGGGCTACTTTAGCCCACTTCCCTCAGTCTTTTTGTGCTCTCTGCATACACGATCTGAAGTTCTCTTGGTTCATTCATTTGTTTTGCTTCTGGAGTTAATATTTTTCTCCGTTTCAGGCAGGGAAAGTAAGAAAACCTTTGCATTTTCAACATATGGGATTATAATGTGGAACGCACGCGGCCACATGTGTAATGGAAATCTGTGCATATGTTTGCCGTGGTGATGATTGCCTTAGATCACACTATTATGCACCAAAGCACCATCTGTCTTGTCAGTGTTTCTCATTTTGATAGTTTGGTTGTAGAAATGGTGTGTGTGTGTGTGTGTGTGTGTGTGTGTGTGTGTGTGTGTGTGTGTATTATTTTTTTCCTTCCTGGCAAGGAGATAAGTGAAAGAGGTGGTGTCCTGTTACCTTCCTCCCCAAAAGATGATCCTGCGGGTGTCATTGGGAAGTCTGCTCAATCAGCAGGGGAGGAGAGTGAGAGCCAGGAAGGAAAGGTGTGGGAAGGCTCACCTGAGGCTTCGTCCCCCAGGCACGCACACACACACACACACACACACACACACACACACCCCAGTTAAATCATGAATTTGCTTTTAATTATCAGGACACTTTTTAATTAATCACACTGGCTATTGATTAAAGGTGACAGCTCTCATTAAAGTGGGGCCTATGAATTACTCAGCACATGTCAGATTGCAGCAACGCAGGTCTGGCTTCAGCCTACGTTTTGGATGGTTTCCAGGCAGCATTTTGTCACTCTCTCAGCTCATGTTGAAAGCACTCCCAGCACCACGTGTGCAGTCCACGGGAAATAGAAATAAATATGAACTTCCATTGGGTGAACATGTGAATGCAGACATGCCCCAGTATTCACTGATTCGGTATCCACATTTTCAGTTATCCATGGATACTGGGATGCCTATTAAAAAGATAGGGGAACAATAAACAAATCTTTTTAATTTTTGCGGACAGGCTCCTGGGAGGGTCAGGATTGACAGTGGGGTCCCCAGTCCCACACTATATTTATTTATTTATTTATTTATTTATTTATTTATTTATTTATTTGGGTCGTAGCACAAAAAACGGTTGAAGACCACTGTCCTAAGGGATCCCCCTCTGTGCCTAGAAGTACACATACAGGAGCATGGATTGTGCCTTTAATTCTCACATAGTACTTGATAAAGGTAAAGGTTCCCCCACAACCAAATGGGGTAGTCATGACTGACTGTAGGGGGCGGTGCTCATCTCAGTTTCTAAGCCCAAGAGCCGACGTTTGTCCGAGGACAAGCTTCCGTGATCATGTGGCCAGCATGACTATACATCGAGGTGCATGGAACATCGTTACCTTCCCACCGAAGTGGTACCTATTTATCTACTCGCATTTTTACGTGCTTTCGAACTGCTAGGTTGGCAGGAGTACTTGATACCAGTTGATAAATGTTGATATTAGAAACTTGGCACTTGTTTGTTGGCTAATGTTTATTTCTCCTTTTGGAAAATATTTCAGATGTTTGTTTAATACCTAATTTTGCCTATGCGCGTGGGCGTTGGCCCTGCAAAATTTGTCTAGAAGGAACAGCTAACCTAACTATTGAACATATGAGCATGGTAGTTAGATAACTGAAAGCAGGCCTGACATCTGAATAAGGTGAGGGCTAATAGGGTCTCTTCACCTATAGCTGCCTCTGAAATAAAATAATTAATGCTAATGTTCTATAATGCACAGCTAATGTTATAGTGCCCCTACAGCATCCATCAGTTGAAATGCAGGGAATGTTTGCATATCTCAAGACTCCTTGGGACAACAAATATTCCATGTGCTTACAGTACTGCATGCAATAGTAATATATCAGTGTTACTTCCAGTTGGTGGACACGAAGAAGTTTGGACTGCAAGCAGTGTGGAGAGCAGTGACTTATATCAGCCTTTGCTTCTTGCTCCACTTATTCAGCTTGACTTGATTAGTGTTCATGTATGCAGAGGAACCAAATGTTGTACTGGTCCATTACACAAATAGAATATTTGCCTCATATTAAATATTCATGAAAACGGATAATGAAACAATGGAAAAACTATGCCATTAATAGAAAACCCAGGCTTAGGAAGGCGTCTTTCATTATGATTCACACAATCAAGAACAATCTTCCTGCTTTATTGGGAACTTGTACTAAGGCTCTGATTTACGGTAATGGTTTGCCATGTTTTTGTTACAAAAGGACAGAGTTGCTGCATGATGGTACGTATAGTTTTTCACACCATGTAACTATATATGAGGTTTCAAGGGCAGTCAGCAAACGTTCTACAGATGATTAATTTCTCAAGTATGATTCCTATTTGGAAATATAGAAATATCCACAAAGAAATATCCTCTTGACTCTCAACTTTCCTTTGAAAAATTGCTAGCATAATAATTGTATTCGATAACTGGAAAATAACAGGGAAATTCATTACAAGACTGATAGAATTTGATTCACTGATCATGTTATTTTTTTTTATTAGACTGTTTTGTTAATTATACGCAAGGCAGGTTTACATTGATGATAGCTCCCCTGTACATACCTCAAGAGCTCATGTTGGGCTACTGCTAGTCTAACAAGGACTCCATTCATGGGTAAATGTCATTCCTGAGAACTGATGTCTCCACAAGGAGCCACCACTGCATACCACTGTACATACCACTGCACATGTGGGAGGCCCCAGCGCTCTCACAAACAGCACCTCCACATTATGGCTTGATTGATAATATTTTCAGCTGCTTCATTGCCGAGACATCTAAAGCAATGAATAAGAAAGAAGGTATAATCCTCTTGAAGGCTGTATTACTACAAACCTGGGAGCATCCTCTCTGCCTTGCATCCTCTCACACCTCTCTAGAGACACTCACACAAGTCACCCAGCATTAGGTGGGATGGGCATTCTCAGAACTCAGTGCAAGTACAAAGCTAATATGCATCATATCACACCCAGATATTTGAGACAGGCTGGCTATGAAGGTTCCTCTTTTTACGAGGGCAAACAAGAGGATCATGGCAAAACAATTCTGCACGTGGGCTGCAATGAATGGGATAGAAGCAGTGATGTCATGCAGGGGGTACGCGGGGGTACACAAGTACCGGTTTCTAGGATTACAGCTGGCCCCGCCCATTCACCCGCCCACTCATCGACTCCGCCCCCTGCAACATTTGAATTTCCTGCACATTTGAGTTGCCTGCACGTTCTCAGAGCCAGGAAGGCAGCGAGCGGAGCCTTGCCTTGCCTTGCCACTGAAAAATGAGCTGCTCTGGGGTTTTGGAACTGTTGGGTCACTTTAACATGATGCCAGTCCTCCTTAACATGTTCTGGGGGTGCTGTGGAATACTGTTGCAACTGTTGGGTCAGTTTAAAACTGTCTGAGGCCTCAAAAAGGGCTTTTTTCATGTCACTTCCTGCCACGACATCACTTCTGGCTTATGATGTCCCTTCCAGTGGGTGGGTCCCGACACGTGCCAATCAAAAGTGAGTACCTGTTGTTAAATCATTTAGATGACACCACTGGATAGAAGCCTGTGTGGTTCACATATTGGTCGGTCACAAGCAACGTGAAGTACTTCACGTTCACAAGTAAAGTGAACACGAGATGAAAAATGGCAGGCAGAACATTGGCCCTCTGAAACTTTCCTCCATCGGTCACTTTCCTTATTGAAAGGATGGTATGGCATGGAATGTTAGCTGCCTCTAAAGCTTGCTAGATCCTGCCCACAAGGTACACAGATAATTTGTTTGAATTATGTTAGATTAGATTAGATTAGATTAGATAATTTTATTGGCCAAGTATGTAAACCATACCTGGAATTTGATACAGCTACCAGCTACATACATACAATACTACACATACATAATAAACAATAAATACACAAAACAAATAAGGGCATTATTCAGAATAAAACACTGCCTCAAACTCAAGTCACCTCAGCATAATTACAAATTCAACAGTTTAATGGCACAGGGGGGAAAACTATTTTTGTGCCTAGATGTTTTGGTGTTTGTTTGTTTGTTTGTTTGTTTCCCGAAACCTTTATTGGCATACACAAAATACATGCAACAACAACCAGCATATAGATACAGGCAGTGCATAGATTAAAAAAAGGAAGAAGGGGTAGATTTAAGATAACTCATATAGATAACTTGCAACAGCTGCGGTAAGAAAATCACACTCATCACTCATAAAAACAGAAAGAATAGCATCGGTCGGATTTGAAAAGAATGGTGTACAGAGTCCTATATTGACGACCAGAAGGAGGAAGGTCGAACAAATTATGACTAGGGTGTAAAGGATCTGCAGCAATATTCATACAATGTTCATACATGCATTCATACAATGCAGCAATGTTAACATACATTTAAATGGCTGCATAATTTTAAAAGTATGATAGTGATAAGTGATATGTACTTTTCCCCCGTTCCAATTATAATTAAAATTTTGCTTTAACAAAATGTCAAATCTTAATAAGATTTTCTGACAGACAGTCCTGAAACTACAGAACCCTCTATGTAATTTTAATGGATTGCTCCTATTTTGGTAACTCCTGTCTACAATTAGACGAAAGCTGTGGTGGAACATTGTTGGTCCTTCTTTCTTTATGATGGCAAATTTATGCATCTTGAAACATGTCAGTTGCCTCTGTCTTAAACATTTAAAAAACAGTTAAAAAACAGTTAAAAACATTTTTTTGGGGTGGGGTGGGGGAGTCCTGTAAGGAGTGACAGCAAATATGCTTTTAGGGGGGCAATCCTAACCTGAAGTTAGGCTGGCACAGTTAGGCCAGCAAAGTTTGGCTGGCACAAGGGCCACTGTAAAGCATATGTGGGCCACTCTTAGAGTCTGACTCCGAGAGCGGTCCAAAAATCCCTTGTGCAGGCCAAACTTTGCTGGCCTAACTGCAAGTTAGGATTGCGCCCTAAAAAATAAAGTTACAAAGGTGTTGTTTGTTATTGTTTGTTTTGCCTGATATACCCACTATGATAACTGAAGTGGTTTTGTAAGAAAATTAGAGTCAAGAATGACCATTACAGAGGAGTGACCTATTTTCTCACCTGGAGCCTAATCATTAAAATGATTCTACTATCTATGCATTCAAACATGTCCTAAGCTTACTCATTTTGATAGCCTACTCATTTTGCCCCACCCCCATGAGCTGAACGGCTGGACCAAAAGTGGCTACCCTATGATACAAAGGGCACAATCCTAACCAACTTTCCAGCGCTGACATAGCTGTGTCATTGGGGCCTGTTCTGCATTCTGCAGTGGAGTAGTAGTCACGGAGGCCTCCTCAAGGTAAGGGAATGTTTGTTACCCGCTGCTGGAAAGTTGTTTCGGATAGCACCCAAAGACATGCTATGAAGGATCCAATAATATATATATCCCAATTAAAAAATGCCTGACTTGTTCAAAGAACAGCCGTCTTTCGTAATGTCAACTGTGCTCTTCAATCGTGAGCTATAAACTCCATGAACTGTATGGGGTCCATTGACATCATATGTCAAAAACAAAGCCAGTAGAACTGGTACTGGAAAATGCTGTTTGAAGTACAGGCATTTACATGTGTACACTGCCTTACCCCTAAACCAGTGTCCTAATTGCCATCATATGGGGCTGTTTCTAAACGCTGTGCTTTTGATTTTATTGTTTGCTTATGTCACATCACACGATACTGGTGAGTGGCATCCAACGCTGCTCAGATGCAGGGCTAGAATTAGGGCTTGGATTCTTTCAGACCATGCCTGCTTCGGCATGTCATGGACGCTTTATTCATCACCAAGCCTGAGGCGGACGTTTGCCTACGTGTCCCAGTTGAGGCCTTCCCAGAGGCATCTGGTTGGCTGCTGTGGGGAAACAGGATGCCGGACGCGATGGACCTGATCCAGCAGGGTCCTCCTCATGTTCTTGTTTGAGCATGTGCAGAATGCCTTTCGCTCACCACAGAATAACCAGAAACAGTCCTTACGCATCAAGGATTAGGTGGGAGGGTTTCCAGGCTCGGAGTGTCATTTCCAAGGCAGCATGAGCCCCAGTTGCCTCCCCTCCTCCCCCCACCCCACACACACACAAACATACACAGAAATTAAATCCTGGCAGGACTAATATTCATTGTTGCTGTTTTTTTCCAAGTATTTTTTTTTAAAAAACTAGTAAATATCAAATTAAGTTATTAAGTGAATTAAATATGAAACAGATTCCGAACACTTACAGGCATTTAATGCTTCATCACCAGAAATTGCTGTCTCTTTCCATACATTCCAGAATGCTTCATATATCTGTTCACTGCAAAGGAAATAGTGCAGTTCTGATCAAAGCAGATGTTCCTGGACAATATGATAAAGCTGAAAGAAGAAAGGCATTCCTATGTTATGTGCTCAGCTTACAAAATGGGACAGGATATTGCAGCCTCTGCAAAAGCGTTCCCAGTTCACTGCAGAGCTGTGGTTCCCAAAACTACAGGCCACAAGATAAGAGCCTCGCGGGAGAACTGAAAGCAAATCGCCAGGAGGTGCTACCGGATTTAACAGATATACATCCACCTGTAAGTCGTCCCCTACTCATATTTTACTACTGCTGAGATCAGAATCCTTTAAGGTGAGAATGGACAACATCTATATTCTCAGGGGCCTCTCTATTCTCCAGCGGCAATCCAGAGACCCAAAGTATATTCAAAGCACAAGATGCGTGCAACTCTCGGAAGTTGTCAGGCTTCATAATGAGTGAGTTATTTGAGCATGGATGTTTGAGTCACCTCATACCAAACATACAGCCCAATCCTGTGGGTCTTCTGAGTCAGCAGATTTCGCAATCCACTGATGCAGAAGGCCCAGCAATGGAGGAAATGTTGTGCTGCTGTCACACGCAATGGGGCTGCTGTTGAAATGACAGAGTTGCTACTCTGTGCATGCGCCAGACTCAGCTGGAGGCTCCACCAGTGCTGGTAAGTTGGTGACAGGGGTGAGCCATGGGTGGGGAGAGAGAGGATCAGGGCATTTCATGGGAGTCGGGGCATTTCTGAAAGGGAGTGGGATCTGGCAGCCGTTGTGCACACCAGATCCTATCCCTGAAACCCTGCTTCAGTATGTCCCTTGGTTCTCCTGGAGCTGTGGGTCTGCGGAGACCCATCGGCAGCCAGAGGTTTTACGTGATAAGTTTTTCCTTTAGCTCCAGTTTGTGTTCTGTTTGCTCACCCATAGCATGCAGCACATGCAGCCTTGGTTGGCACGGTATGGCATGGTAAAAGATAGGATTGGGTTGTTAACGAGATGTAACAGTAGAATATCTCTGTCTCTTTTAACTTTTGAAAACCATTTTTTTTTCAGGATAAACTCTGGTAGGTAAACTTTTTTAATCCACCTGAGCTCCAGTCCAGTTTGGTGGAAAACATTTATCATAACTAACTTCAGTCCAATTGCTTTTATTTGGACCAAAACCCTTTGCAAGACCGCTGAGAGCCAAGCTAGGTGTGATACAGAAATGCCATGAACTCCTAAGATCTTCTTTTTAAAATGCAGCCAGGGTCGGGCAATTTGAAGCAGGCTGCAGCACAGAGGGGTTGGAGTTTACAACCTTGTGCTGGAACATCAATTTCTGGATTTAAATTGGCTTGCCATAGCCTCTGAGGAAAAACTTACAGGCTCAATATGTAACTATGCATCCCCCCCCCACTGCTTATACAGTAATTGTTCTGGGGAGTGATTGTAATCAGGGTTGCTGCATTGGGGGGGGGGGAAGGGTTAGACTCCTCCACCAGCACCACAATCCCAATCCAAATCAGCCCTCACCACCTGCCTTTTTGGAAGAATCCCAATCACGAAACTCCTACATCCTGTCTACTCTGGTTCTCAGGATCAGATAAAATTGTTGGAGTTGGCACAACTCCATCTGCTATCTGGAGGGGGCAGTCTAATGTCCAAAAGGGGAAAATGTGATGTCCTGTGACCTAGACCCTTCTTACCTGTCCTCCCTGTGATTCCTACGGGGATGTGGCCTTATTTCCTTCCCTTCTCCTCTGAGCACGTCCCCTTTTTGTCTCTGACCACCGACCTGATAAGATGTGCAGACCAAGGGCTCTGATGCGCCCACCATCTTAAGCACACCTCCATCCACGGCGATGCAGCTCTAGGGCATTGCCTTCTAAATGTTAGTTGTACCTCTGATCATAATCAGACGCTGCAGATATGCACTGGATGGAACTGTGAGTAAATCTTTCTTTTTTGCATCTTTACCAAGCCTCTGCCTCATGTGTCTTTTGTTAATAGCAGTCAGCCTGGGTGAGGTGATACCATCCTGTGAGGTGATACCCTAAGGGGGAAATCCACTGCTTACTCTACTCTGCATTCCCCCATCACCAATAAGAAATTTCCAATAAAAATCACGGCAGGGCCAGATCAGTGTGGCCTGACCACATAATTCCAGTGGGTCATGCCTGTTTTACAAGCTGGGCCAAAGATATCCCTAGGACAAGCTAATGGAAAAAGTACCTTGCACAAGCCTCATTGAAATGAATGGCCTGGCAAACCTCCTAATTATATAACTGGGGCTTGCACAACAGAACTTCCCACTAGTTTGTGTTCCTGGAAAGTGATCAAGTAATATATGGAAGTAAACCAGGATGGTATTGATTATCACTATGAGATTTATTTTCAAGATTGAGAGCACAATCCTAACCAACTTTCCAGCACCATAATAAGGGTAATTCAGCTCTGAGGTAATGGAACAAACATCCCCTTACCTTAAGGAGGCCTCTGTGACTACTACTGCACTGCAGAATGCAGCACATGTCCCATTGGCGCAGCTAAGTCAGTGCTGGAAAATTGATTAGGATTGTGCCCTGGGTCTTGCAGCCCAATCCATTGCAACTCTCCGTGCAGCAATGAAGGGCTCCAGTGAATCCTGTAGGGAAGTTTCAGCCTTGGGAGACCTTCTCAGCATAAGGAAGGTCATTTGTTACCTGCCCCAGGTCAACCCCTGCAAGCCCAGGGAGTTAACTTAGACCTGTGCCAGCACTAGACCTGGCGCAAATCCATGTTGACCAGGAAGGTGGATCAGGACCAGGAAGGGGATCAGGATTTGGTGTGTACTGTTACCGCTGAACCCGCCCTCCCCTCCAGGGCCTGATTCGTCTTCCTCTCCGCCTACCATCACCAAGGCCAGTTTTAAGCCAGTTGTTCCCAATTGGGTCCTGCACCTAAGCGGTCCCCACCCTAGGGTAATCTACTCTTGTATGCAATTTTATATTATAATCTGCTTCGATGCGTTTGGTCCATTGACTCACATGCACTTTTTAAGTGCACATATTGATGGATTTCCATTCTATCGTAGAATTCGACAGACCACGGCTGCAAACCTGGGGCCACACACAAAATGTTTCCAATTGGGCCCTGCAGCTCCAATTGATTCCCACAGCTTCTATGCTCCTGCCCATCACCAACCCATTCTGGCCACCCTCTCTCCCATTCTGCCCTCCCCTTGCCCCGTTCCACCCCCTGCACAGCCTTACCTGCTCCGGTGCATCTTTGGCCACTCACTGGCACATAGGAGGCCACTCCAGTTCCTCACCAGCAGTCCGGCAGCATGGGCTGACAGAAGTTTCTTTGGGACTGCTGTAAAGCAGCCTTTGTCAGCGCGTCACGCATTAGTCCAGTGTCCAGCCAGCATAAGATGGGGCTGTGGATTTTAGATTGATAATGTCTGGACACAATTCTTTTTTTCTGAATATGATAGACCAGACTGCAAGCTGGTTTTAAAATCCACTGAATTCCTGATAACTCTCACACCCGTAGCCTTACATTTATAATAGGCATCTTCACTACAAGATTTTGTAATTTAGGATGACAATAGAATGATTCTGATTTGGTTGGGGGGGGTTGGATAGCAGATTGTGGCCATTTGGGGAGCCATCCATTAAAAAATTCACTCATAGATTAAGAGAGGAGTAGCAGCAAAGTCACTACAAATAAGGATTTAGTGTTGATTAAAATGGGGTGTCTCATGACAAGAGTAGAGTTGTTAAAAAAGGCCTTTCAAAGCTTGACGTACTTTATGGATTGTTCCTTTTGTGACTCATAGATACCAGATACAGTCCTGCGCTCCGTTACACGTCCCTTTGGTTCCTTTAGACAGTACATATTCATAGTTGTATACAGTATTCCCGAAAGTGTTTCTAATGGTTACATTCCTGTTCTTCAGAACTCTTTCTTTTCTTAATTAATAACTGACTTTGTAGCAGTTTTACTTTTTCATTGGCACACTTGCATAGAGTATAATCTGCGGCTAAATTTTAAATAAGTATGTCAAACGGAGTACAGAATGTATTGTTCCCTTGTGGCCTTTCATAGGAATGAAAATAATTGCTGGGGCAGATTGTGGCCGGGCACAGTAATAACATTGTCAGAGCAGTGAGGGCAATATAAGAAAGGGCAACCATTGTCATATCTGTACATTCATTTTCTGCCTCACTGCAGGCTTTTCACAAGCTTTAAGCTGTAACTTGGGAAAAACTGAGATAAAAACTAGCTCACACATGTGTACCTACCTATTGTACACCCCTATTGGTTAGTGTCCACATCCTCAGTATGGCCACTTCGCTTCCCCCTATATCCCTGGAGCAACTTTGCAACCATTTTTTAAAGGAAGCCGGCAAACTGATGAACATTTATTTTATTTTACTTATTCAAAAAATTGTATCCTGCCTTTCTACCACACTTAAGGGCTCTCAAGGCAGCTTACAACATAAAATTACAACATGAAAACAATATTAAAAACATAAAGCATAAGAACAAGCAGCAAAACAGGAACAAAACCAAGGATCACGCAACAATTAAAAATCCATCTCATTAAGAATGCCAGCCTAGAATAGGCCCATCCTAAGGCCTTTTTTGCCAGGGATACTTCAGTACAGTGATACTCCACCTTCTGTTCCTATGGCTCTTTTTGCCAGTGATACTTCAGTATCGTGGTACTCCACTACCTGCGCTGGGCAGAGTGCCATTGGCACTGCGCCTCCGTGCCCCAGAGCCACTTCCCGTGGTGTTACTATGGGCCGGAGGAGCAACTTTTCAGGGTGAGGGGTGGTGGGGGAAGGCAGGACTGGACAGGAGGAGGGAAGGAGGGGGACAAAGTGAGGGTAGGACTGGTGGTGGCCTCCACTGCCATAACCTATGCCCCTGCTTCAGGCTGGGCCGTCCAAGAAGCGGAGCCTTTTATTTCCTCACAGCAACTCTGCTCCTCAAAAACACCTCTTATTTTCTGAAGCATAGCAAGGACTAGAGCCAGTAGAGTGGTAAGGGGATTTGCTATGAAAATCTTTCACCTGTACTCCCCCCCCCCAAAAAAAAACCACAACCCTCAATCTTGCTTTTTTAAAAATATGGGTGATCAGTTTCTAATTTTCAAAGTGCTTCATAAAGAATGTTAATATAAAAAAACAGATTGAACAGTGGAAGCTATAATTGGGCTTTTGTCTTCAAACAGTCTGGGCTGTAGCTTAGTTGAGGCAAACTTTGTCAATTCAAAAATTAAATTATTTGAGAAGAGGATTATTTGAAATTGTAATCTTGCAGAATATTATCTGAGCTTGTTTTGCATATTCTTGAACGCTATTTACTGTTGATGTTAGAAATATTATAGCCCAGACTGAACTTCAGTGACAGGACCCACAGGTGGTTTGTGCCTGTGTGTCCAGAGGAGGTCACATCAACACTGACAAAGAGTACAACTGAGAAGAGAGGGAAAAGGGGGCATCAAACAAACATTTAGGGCCAAATCCTACTGAATTTTCCAGCCTTGGTGTAGCCATCCTAATGAGGTATGTGCTGCATTCTGGAGTGAGACATTTGTTCACTTTCATCAGGGCTGCATTGCAGCTGCATCAGCACCAGAAAGTTGAATAGGATTCGGCCCTTCGTCCCCAGACTTCTTACAATCTTCCTGAACACAGATAGAAATCCAACTAGAGCGAATAAGACGGACTGAAATTCATTATATTCTGGTTTTGATGCAACTCATCTTAAAGAATTCTCTTGTATAGCCACTTGAGACGGCCACTTATGTAAAGACACCATAAGTGAAAACAGCTTCTATCCAAGCTATGGAACACAATGTCACTATGCATGTAAGACCTGTGAAAATGTTGGGGCTTTCCTGGACAATTATGTATCAAACATCCAAATGACCACAATGTTTTATTTAAAAAAAATTAATCACCCAAAAAATTAAGGGACAGACATACATTAAGAACATACATGCAGTTTCTCCATGCCCACCTCATTTTCTATCTGTTCTTTCAGTTGGAGGCTTTCCCTTTAAATTGCCCCAAGTTCAAAGTGTTTGGAAATTTGATGCAGCAACTGTTGAAAGGGGGAAATTCAGGCAGGAGGCAGCTGTTTTTCTGCCCTAGGAAACTTTTACACTGACTGTACAAACTACTTTTTTCAAATCTGAAGACCATTCAGGCAGATCTGAGGGGCACCTTCAATGGACCATATCAGTGCCATGTGGAACTGTGGCATCTGCAAAAAATAAATTCAGAGTTCTGAAATAAATTGACATATTTACAAACTTTCAAATCATACATTATGAGAAAAAAATTAAAATGACATTTAATTTAGTTTAGTCATTTGTTTTAGTCATGCCTATTCACAAATTGAATTTGTGAATTCATAATTCACAGACTCATGAGGGAGGGACGGTGTGTCTAGTAGGGTTCATGTTTTTTTTTTAAATGGTTATTTGTGTTTAATAAAGCTAAATCCAGCCCATAGTTTGGTGTCTTCACTTGGGGTGGGGTGGGGGTGCGAGGGTAATAGATTACTCAGAAAGCCAGATTCAGGGGAGTGGCAGAAGGATGCAGGTATCTTGTTGTCTTGTGTGCTCCCTGAGGCATCTGGTGGGCCACTGTGAGATACAGGAAGCTGGACTAGATAGGCCTTGGCCTGATCCAGTGGGTCTGTTCCTATGTTCCTATGAATTTAGGATTTAGGCCTCTTTTATCATTGCATTATGGTTGCATATTGATATATTGCTCTATTGCCTATTTTTTTCATCATGCCAAAGGTGGCATACAGTATTGGTCTTTAATGGTTATCTATCCCTTGTCAGATAAGGCAATACAGTCACTAAAGCATTCTGTTGATGCACAACTCTGGATGGGGGGGGAAAAAGCAAAAAGATGTATCATGCAGAATTTTTGAAAATTGCATGAAAATTGAAATTGTATCATGCTAGTGTGTTTTTATTAACTGAATTTAAAACATTTTAAATTTTAATTTTGCCACTGAAAATATACCAACATTAATGCCTAATTAAAAGCAATTCCTGTTGTAACATACAGCAAGAAACAGCCCAGACCACAGGAAATCTCTGGGCGAGTTGATCCTGACCTTTCACCTCTCACACGTTCTAACATTGTTTTTCTCCTCCTGTCCATCTGCTTTAATCATTAGCAAAGCTTTTTCTTGCTTTCTTTTTTTGCAACTGCGCTATGAAGTAAAGTCAGCTGTCATCAGAGCATATTTAAACTCTGACTGTTAGATTCCACTGAATCAGCTGTATGCCCACAGGCCTCATTAAGCCCCAAGAAGAGCAGAAGTAGAGTTTCTTTAAAACTCTAGGGGAAAATAAGCTTTTCTACATTAAAGAGTGATCTTCGATCATTTCTAGATCTTACAAGTGTGTTGTGTGGTGCCATATCACATCTATAATAAATATATAGATATAGATACTAAAAAGCAAAAATGTCCCAAAGTCTTTTTAGAATTGTGCAGTTGGATTAGAAACAGAAGGAAAGACCAGTTTGTGATACTGTCCCTCAGAGCGTCTTAGGACAAGAGACATTTTGGCTGTCCTGCTGACTGAAACAATTGATAGGTGGGCACTGAAACCGTGAGGGGAATTCAAGGCCTTGTTTCTGGAAGCAATACTTCTGGAAGCCCTGTCAGCATGGGACAAGGAACATAAGCAGTGGAGAGAAATAAATGTCTTCAGGAATATCTAGCATGAAGAAATGCTAGAAGAACTCACAAGTCTGACTTCCAGCCTCAGAACTCACGTGAAGTGCTGTGGAAGAAGTGAAGATGCAGCCCCTTGAAAGCGTTATAGCACTGGACAGAGGTGTATAAAACAGCCCATGGAGGAAACCACAGAACAATTGGTAGAAATAAATACACATGTAAAAGAAGAAAAGACAAAAACCTTCTCTTACAATTGTAGTTTGGTTCTAACCTAAGTCAATTTTCCCATAACCCAAAAGATATATGACTACATTGACATGTTTTTGCGGAGGCCTGTTGTAGTTTCTATACAATCCTGGCTCAAATATCCTGGAACCTAATAAATCAATTAATGAACACATCAGTTAACTGAAATATTAAAACTTGCCTTGAAGCTGGAGAATCTTTGCCATGAAATTAGCTTTACAAACAGAAATAACTTGAGCCATATAAGAAATGTCTTTCACTGGAATACCACACAAGGAAACATCATGACCTTTAAGTAGCACTTTTTTCTTTATAGGAATACTAGCTGGTCCTTACCCGGCGTTGCCCGGTATTTATTTATCCCAAGCTTCTATTAGACAGGGAAAGGAATGAATTCTATCTTAGTGTAAAATCAAAGTAATTTTATGTACAGGTAATTAAAAGTATAAGTACAGTATAAAAATTATAAAGTAAAATCTTTTACAAATTCATTATAATATTAATTTAACTCAAAATGTGATTATAAACAACATTTTTAGTTTCACCTCCAGGAGCAAGAATAAATAAATTCTTGGGTGAACCCACCCTTGAGCAAGCAACATAAAGTTGTCTGGGAGAAACACGGCGATCTCAAATCCACTCCGCAGTACTTAATAGACTGCCCCTGTGACTTGTTGATCGTGATCGAGAATGCAATTCTCTCTGGAAATTGCAATCTCTTAAAATTAAAAGGGAGATCTGTCAGAATGAGTGTTATCCGTGGGATAAAAACTGTTTCACCCTCTCCCTTTCTTGTTAAAATAGTCACTTCAATTACAATACCCAGCATCTTCTTGACACACGCCTTGTGCCATTGCAAAGTTTTGGCGGATCGAGGTTCCATAGTAAAATAATTGGAGATCCCATTGTAAGTAAAAGACGATGTGGTGGCAATGCAGCCGGATCAAGTGAGTTTAGGAAGTCTGATGGGAAATTGACGACCTCATAGGCATCTTCTACTGAATAGACTTGTATTCAGTGACTACGCCTGGTAACATGGCAAGTATTTGATTAGAGTCCAAGACCGGGGCAGAATAATTTCTAAAAATTTCCAGAAGGCTCTACAGAGTTCTGTTCATTCTATTTGACAACACTTGGGCTTAAATGTCATCGGGACTGTCACCAATCAGCTTAGTGACCCCGAAAACTATGGATTTGACACGAATGTCGGTCATTCTGGATGTTTCATTTTGCACCCCTTCTCACCCCCCATGCTAATGGGGGCTGAATGTGGACTTAAACGGCATCAGGAGTGTCACTATTCATCTCAGCGACCCCGAAAACTATGGATTTGACACTAATTTTATTGTTGTGTTTTTAATTTTTGTTTGAATATGTTGTTTTAATGTTCTTTTATAGTGTTTTTTTAATGTTAAATTTTATAGTTTTATGTAATGCCGCCTTGAGTGCCTTCGGGCATAAAGGCGGGGTAAAAATCTTTTAAATAATAATAATAAATAATATCGGTTGTTTTCGATTATTTGTACATGCCACCCCTTCCCACCCCCATCCCTAGGGGTGCTAAGGGTGTCTTACCCCCGCAGTATTTCTCTCCAGAGTGTAAGGCATATGTGTACCAAGTTTGGTGTAAATCGCTCCAGGCATTCCAGAATTATGCTGGAACATACATACGCACGCACTCACGCACGCTCAGTTTTATATATATAGATTTTGAGGCAATCTGTGCAGCACCGCTTACTTTGTGATCTCTACAGCTTCCTGTGTTGTTGTTTTTTTACATTGTTTTAAAAAACAGAAAAGAGGTCTCTTTTATAGTTACCAATCTTTATTTTAAGGGCCAGATGTCACTGTTCCAACACTTTTCAGTTATCATAGAGTTCTGTTTCTTCCCTCTTTATTCTTTGAAAGTGGAGTGACTCCATATACACCCCCCATAATAGCTACATTTGGAAGAGCCTCATCTTTTCTTCCATTGTTGGCCTCCACTGCACCTCATACCATTGCCCAGAGGACTCATATAAGCTTCCATTTTGGGCCTGCAATATTTTATAAGACTCTTTTTATTAAAAATGTGAAGAACTGATACTGACTGTAGACATCAAGGAGGCTTTTTTTAAGGGCACAACAAAACAATACTGAGAAACATGTCATGCATTCTATTGCTCACAAAGCCTTTGAACGAAAATTCCCCAAGTGGATTCCACTTTTCCTGAATTTTATGGAACTGTAGCATGTAAGATCCTTGATAACCTCCTATGTTGGTTGACCTACGCAGGCCATGAATACAACAGATTTATTATACAGATTGAACCTAATTATCTGTGAATTTTTAATCCTCGGCGGGCCTCTGAAGATCCCCCCTATGAAACCATAGATACCGGGGACACCTTTTTAAAGATAGGAGAACCACTGGGTTTTGTTGCACAAGGTTAAAAAAATAGATTTGTTTAATGTTCCCTTATCTTTTTAATAGGCATCCCAGTATCCATAGATCCATGGATAACTGAAACCATGGATACCAAATCAGTGGATACGGGAGCATGCCTGTATAACATACAACTCAGTTCTATTCAGAAACGAGCATTTTTGAGTTCAACAGGCCTTACTCTCAAGTACGTGAATTCAGGTTACAACTTAAAGGCCCAATCACTGATCACTAAAGATCTGAGTCACTAGCAATCCACAGATGAATGGCCCCCAGGTAGCCTCACGGCCCCCAGGTGATCTCACGGTGCCACCCCCACAGCCAGCTGCCCTAGCATCTGAGGCAGGGGTGGGACCAGTTAATGAGGAGCACCCAGCTGGAGCTCAGAATTCTATGGTCACCCTCTGCTGCTGGAACTCATGATCCAGCATCACAGGACACTTTTCAGCAGCCAGGCCACTGCTGCAAAAGAGCAGTGGTACAGCTCTCACAGCAACTGATCCAGGGGCCTCCATTGGCACTAGTAAGTTGGAGGCAGAGGCATGTAATGGGCAGGGAGGCAGGGGGAGTTTCAGGGCAGGGAGGTGGAGAGAGGAGGTGATTTGTGCACCAGCAGCAGCGACTTGTGTCAAGATCCTATTCCCTTCTTTTGAACCCTCCCACCCTTTTTCTGTCCTTGGACTTATGCCAGCAAAATGCCTGGCATGGGTATGAGGAGCCCCATAGACAGTCAGGTATTTACTTACCTATTGCAAGCTGACCAATTGTTACCCAACACACACACGAGAATGCAGCACAGCTTCCACTGGCACAGTTGCATGCTATAACATGGCGGTGGAAAGGTTTGGACTGTTAGTTAAATTCAGTAAGAACTAGATTTAATGAAGATACTTCTGTAATTCATTCAACCCAAAGCCCACTCCTATTTTCTGCACATCTGTCTACACATCTCAGCCTGAAATTCTCTCAGTGAGTTCAACCACTTGACCCTGTGTCTATCTTTATACTTCTTTTATATCTCCCCTAACACAATTGATACTCTTCATTGTCACACTGCCATTTCCTCACTGTTAAGCTATTCTCCAACATTAAAACATTACAAAGTGTGGTGCTGTCCTTAAATTGCTGGTGTAAGCTCATACTGACATCTTTTAACACTTATTTAAAATTGTGTATTGTGTTGTATTGACATACTGAGCACTGGCTTCAAAGATGACCTTCCGCATACAGCTGTAGAAGACATCTTCAGCTCACAGAAGAATTTACGTCTCATAATAGAACGCTGAACCAGAAATATAGAACTTAATCCAGATATGTTCTTCAATGGCGAATGAAACCTGTTTGCCGCTGAACCTCCAGATTCCAGTTACAACTGGAAAAACTACAACATATCTATCTCTGTTAGAATGCCCCCAAGAAAGAAGGGCTTTTTCGCTCACCAGATGCAATGCCATGCCATTGGCAGTAATGAAAGGCAGATTCAGGGGCATTCCCTACAATGAAAGACTCTGCCCTTGTTCCCTTGGTGAGGTTGAGTCTTGTTCATCTGATTTTTCACTGTCCCCTCTACTCTGAGGCCCGGAAGAAATTTTTAGACCCAATTTTATCAACGAAGCATCAGAGTTCTGAGCCCGAGATGCTGACGTACTTACTTTCGACGACGGAGCCAAGCTTAATAAGACAGGTAGCTGCTTTTTTGCACCATGTGGTGAAGCACAACAGTGTATGAGGGGCTAGTGGGCAGAATCCTATTTGATATACTAGAACTATAGCTTTAATGTGTATTGTATATATATGTGTGTGTATGTCTATTTATATATGCCAATAAAGGTTTCATTCATTCATTCAATGGCATACAAAGCAAGTGGCCGGGGGAGAGGGGTTATGACCAGGTAACAGGGTGTAGGGAGTGTCCGAGAGGCTGCCCCAAAATAGTGGCAGGGGAAACTGGCTGCAGCCATGATTTGGCTGGCACTGGCTGCAGCTGCCTACAACAAGAGTAGGTTTATTTGTAAGATTATATATATATACACAAAGTTACAAATTTATACAGTATATACACAAATATAAATATACAAACTTATAAAGTTAGTTATTAATATATATACAAAATTTTAAAAAAGGAAATGTCCACTGTATGCACTTCTTCTCTGGCCATTATGATAATGAATTCTTGTTGTTGTTGTTGTTGTTGTTGTTGTTGTTGTTGTTGTTGTTGTTGTTATACTTCTACACAGTCACTACAGATGTAGTGACCGGTATACTCTGAGCATCGGTTCCTTCCCAAGGACCTGGGATATTTAGAGGTATTTCCTCAATATGTGGGCAGTTCCTAGAAGGGCTGCCTTTTGTTGTTGTTGTTGTTGTTGTTGTTGTTGTTGTTGTTGTTGTTGTTTTCATGTCATGACTATTACTGAAATTTTGTCATTTAGGGAATTCATTTTGTTTTACTGGCTCTTTTCACTCCAACACAACGTGTGAACTCCCCCACCCTACCTGGTATGCCTTATTCTTGATGCTACCTGGCTTCCACGCTGGGCATTACTCACTACTGCATCCAGTTTGGTCCAGTCATCTCTGTCTTCAGAGAGGCACAATGGGGGAAATCACACCAGTTAGAACAAGATGTTTGTGCAGCACCAATGCAATCCCTCGAAGCTATGCACTGGCAGCATGGAGTTACAACTCCAGGTTGTGGAGTTTCCTGTAAGTTTCCTGCATTGATGTTGTGAATTTAGCCACCTTCAGAACAGAGAGAGTAATGCTGGTATATCATTTTGGTGAATCATTTGTGACTTACCATCTTGAACACATATGTGGAGAAAGTGGAAGTTTCTCTCACAGTACCATGTAATGACACATGTAGAAAATTGTAATGGGCTTGATTTTTCTTTTTAAAAATAATCTATTTAACAGGGGGAACAAAAATGACCAAGATGCTGGAGCACTTTCCCTAGAAAGGAGAATTAAACACATCTTTAAGGAGAATTAAAGACTTTTTAATTTTGAAAAAAAGACAGTCAAGTGGATAGACATGATGGACATTTATTAAGTTGCTGGAATGGGGGCAGTGACTAAATGGAATTTGTCTCTTTCCCATAATCTTAAACCAGTTTCTTTAGCCCTGTTTTGCTATAATACTCTTCTTCTTGGGTTGATTGACAGCAACTGCAGCCAATGAGAGCCATGTATTCAGGCCAGTCAGTGCTAGTTTCCTGTCTTATCTTCTGTATAGTATCCTCTATGGCCCTATTGCAGACAGTGCTCAGCTTTCAAGAAATGGATCCCCTGTGGCGATGGAGGTATTACTGTACTCAGATTGATATTGACTGGCCACAGGTCTAGGAGAAACAAATGGAAATTGGAACATTCTTCATAAAACACATAGTTTGCTACTGCAAGATGTAGTGATGGTCAGACGTTTATAGCCCATTCCAATGCTGGGCTTATGCTGATGGATCTTTTGGTAAGCCTCTGCCCCTGCACCTTGGGAGAAGTTGAATCCTTACAGCACTTACTTTTCCAGTGCCCTAAACATGCCAACAGTAGAATAAAATTATTAAATCCCATCATTTGTTCCCTAAGACCGATGGAGTTACCTGAGCTTCTGAAAGCCTTTTTTGAACTTAAGGATCCAGTATTAATTACTCAACTGGCTCGGTTCTTAGCTCAGATAGTTAAAACCAGCTCAACCCGTTTGGCTAAGAACGATCCTTAAGGTATACTTCACTTGATTTATTGATTGTAATCAAATGATTCAGCTATGTATTTCCTTTATTACATTTCTCATTTTATTATTTTAATTATATTTATTTATTTTCTATTGTAGTATATGCCAATAAGGTTATTAAAAATAAAATAAAATAAAATAAAATTTAAAAAGCTCCATTCTGGCGGAACAAATGCCATGTCGCCATTGTGCAATTTGGAGCCACTAGCACAAATGTCCAGAGGTATGCTACAGGCTCCTGGATGCCCCACCAGAATGGCAGTGGGGGTGTGTGTGTGTTCTGGGGAGGATTGGGGTGGGGAACCATGCTGAACCAGGGGCAGTTCAGGATCAGGAGAGGGAGGATCGCAGTGGCACATGCCAAGAACCCTCTTTACCTGGATCAATACAAACACACACACGAGGCTCCTTGAACCTACACCTGCAAAATAGCTGGTGTAGGTCCAAGGAGACCCCTTTGGAAGCCAGGCAGCCTGGAGGGACGTAAAAAGGATTTTTACTCCTGGGTGTCTGGATGCCTCTCCCACCATAGCATGCAGCATGCGCTCTGCTGGCAGTGCTGCATGCTATGGGCTGGTGGGGGTAGGATTGGGCCATGAGAGATTGTTTTTGTTTGTTTTGAAGTTTTGCTATCCCAGACAGAATGCTGAACTAAATAAACGGTGGCTTGATCCAGCCAAGCTATTCTTACATTTTTTTGGTCATGCACTATTTTCTCCCCCTCTTTCCCCTCTCAGCCCTCTACAGCTCTTCTCAGCAACAGATTTTTCATCTAAAATTGCTGACACCTCATGTGATGTGCACGCACGGACATGTCCATATGCAGTGGTCCCCAGGGCCTAGCTACACCAGCATCAAATATTCTGCAGCTTAGCTTCCCTGTCCAGAAGTGGGGAAAGTGGCAGAATTCTCCCAGGATTTCCTTTGTATACTTAGCTCTGCGGAAACTGAGTGCTCACAAAAGGACTTCCCTGGCACTAGGAACCAAACAAGAGCCCTAAGAGCAGAGGCTCAACACCGTAACCCAAACACAACTTATCATAATCCCTTGCTGCCTTCTGTGCTTGTATAATACAGGCCTTCTTGAGTTACAAGACACTTTGAAGATCTCACCTTCTCCCATTACTTGTCTTTTACATAAAATAGTCACAGATGTGGGCCTGCTAGCCTGTTGAAGCACACTATAGTTAATAATTTATAAACCAATACTTCCACCCTCTTCGTTCCTTGGAAATTGTCACACGGGGAGTGTCAGAGTTGAGTCAGGCAATCCTGCTACAGGAGCACCCCCTGCTGATTGTTCTGAAGACGCAGCTGAGAACTCTTGCCGTGATGAGGTGTGAAAATTAGCAGCCCAGCTTCACAGGCGGAACAGCTGACATTCTTCTGAACGGCAATGGTTCTCAAAAGGCATTCTGGGAAATGAAACAGGCTGAGCATGGTGGCAGCCCCAAGCAGTCTCACTCTCTCTGTTGAGAAGGAAGATGCGATGTGAAAGAATCTGACAACACGATTCCCTGCAGTTCAGCAATAGCTGCAATCTGAGACTGGAGAAAGCAAAACAATCTTAAGAAAGTTGAAATGACACAGCCCAAGAACGCAATCCTAACCTGGAGTTAGGCCAGCACAGTTAGGCCAACAAAGTTCGGCCGGCACAAGGGCCACTGTAAAGTATGTTTGGACCACTCTCAGAGTCAGGGAGGATGGCACATGTCTGTGTGCTGGTTTCTCTGACTCCATGGATGGTCCAAGCATACTTCACAGTGGGTCTTGCGCCAGCCAAACTTTGCTGGCCTAACTGTGTCGGCCTAACTCCAGGTTAGGATTGCGCTTCAAATTACACAGACAGATAATAGATAGCAGAAATAGATTTGCCATACAGAAGATGACCTTGCTGCTCTTCATACTCTTCCATAAAAAAAATTGCCTTGAGGGTTCTTCATATGTATACCCAAGTACATTTGTATATCATTGTTATTATAACATTATATTAACATCTTACAAAATGATGGTGTCTTGTTTCAGGGGGGTTAACTTCTGGCTGTTTTCTACATGTTGAAAATATCACTGGGGTTCCTGCCCTGGAGTTTTATAATGGGCAAATGTATGTGCAAACATGGCAGACACTCACCAGTCACATCACCTGCAATACCCAATTAACACTCACCCACCCCACCCACAGTCTACACAGAATAATTTGGAGAGCAATGAATGTGCTGCCAGGAAAATGTATTACATTTTCCCAGGTACAAAAACCTGCCCTTTGAGTACTGAGAAAATACCATATATTCTAATAGTAGCACAGGAAAGGGAAAAAGACACACTTTCTGTGTGCAAACTAAGATAGTTATAGTGTTCATGTACTGTACCAAAAAACGGATCGTGGGAAAGGCCCTAAGAAAGTTACAGACAGAGCCCTAAAAAGCATTTCTGAAGACATTTTCTATAGACTTGGGTTTTCTAGCAGTTACTCTAAAAAGACTCTTGAGTCAAGGAAATTATCCAGACAGCTGCGCTTTAAAGATGTGTCATTTTATATGCTGGTATTTGTACTGTACTGTCACATCACCAAAAAGAATGCCTGTAAGTGGAGTCCGGGTCTGGATATATGTAGCTGGGTGTGCTTCACTTCACTTCATAGTGAAATGAATCCCTCTAGGAAACAGGAAATAGATCTGATTAGATTTTTGTTCAGTATTACTCAGTAAGTTTGCCATTTGATGGTACAGATCGAATTGGAGAGCACAAGATGTGAGTATATTGTTTACCATGGAAATTACTACTAAGCAATATTTAGTCCTGCCTCTCACTTACCTGGTGGTATATATTATGAGCAAGGTTGTCCTGAAGGAACAAGCAGATCAAGTGGTTTATGTGTGATTAGAAAGAGTTACCCCAACATTCTTTGCATCATTACAAAGAATTCTGGGTACAATTCTTGGGCTAATAGTGGCACAAGGAGCAGCTTGGAGAGTGCTTTAGAAAACACACAGGAGGAACGAGTTAAACTTCCCTATCTCATTCAAGAGGGATAGTAGTATACATAAGTGATTTCAAAAGAAATGGAAGATCCAACTATGGCTCTACAATGTCTTGTTCAGTTTGGCTCTTTTAGCCCTGCAACATCAAGAAGCCTTTGAATTTAATTTTATTTAAACTGGCAGATTATTTTGGAGGGTGTGTGTGATTATAACAACAAAACCTCAACAGGAGACTTGTCAATGCCTTTTGTGAGTAAAGCTGTGTCAAACATTTTCTATGGTATTCTGGTGTTTAGGTAGGAGAGGCAAGTTTCAAGTTTTAGCTTGGAAGAACATCAGGGAATGCCGACATCAGACATAATATAAGATTTGCATTGTGCTTAGAAGAGCCTCAGCTGTGTCAACCTGTACTTGACTGAAAAAGTGCTTATTCTCGATAAGGCAGAAACTTCCCTTATAGGATGTTGTCACACATGCCACACAGGAAGCCAGATGTGTTAGTTGTTATGCCAGTGGGCATTGTGGCCCTCTGTACATCTGCACTGTGTGGACAGCATGCCCTGTAGAATAATGTCAAAAGTAATCCCTACCCCCAAGTCTCTGCAGGGTTTGATCTAAGTGGAGATCAGGGTTGGGAAGACAGTCTAGGCAATGAAGGAATCAGGTCTAGTGTAGCCTATTGATTAATTGGTCCGGCACTGAGCCAGAAGGGAAGACTGAAGGCGCAATCCTAACCTGGAGTTAAGCCGGCACAGTTAGGTCAGCAAAATTTGTCCAGAACAAGGCGCAGGCACAGATCCAAAGAGCCCATTAGGGCAGCTGGTGCCTACCCTGGGGAAAGGACACAAGTGTGCCCTTGCCCTGTGGAAGCTCCAGCCTGCTCCCAAGCTGCGTTGGATACAGTGCAGGCCCACCAGCCTGGCTGTTCCAGCACAGCTTAGGATTGCTCCCTGAGACTGATAAGGAGAGCCTCAGAGAGAAGGAAAAAGGCACCAACGCAGAGATAAGCAGAGACAAACCTGGAGGGGGATCACAGCACTAAGTTTTGCAAGCAGCCGCTCCCCTTCCTTGGCAGAGCCACTTGGAGCCAATGTAGACTCCATTTTATTCTAGCTGCTGGGAATGGCTCTGAAGTGGAGGCACCCCTCTGGAAATAAGGGGCAAGCCAGGCACAGGAAGTGGTATAAATGCATCTGACATGGAAGACCCTCCGCTAATACTACCTCAAGAGTTTGACTAGTGGGCCAACTGGCCATCGTAGCTCTGTATGCAGTTTTGTAGTAACCTTTCATATATTGCTCAATTTGATTCCTAGCTTGCTATAGACATTGGGGGAACCCCCTTCTTGAGATGAATTGAGCAGTTTTTTTTCTCCTGTGAACTTCAGGCTGATCTACAGGTGATCCGGGCACTTGATATATCCGCCAAAAATGTAGCTAGTGAACTCCCTTCACATATCTTCCATTGTGTGCAGAAGCCAAGAAGGTTGCCACAATGAAGTGTCTAAAGTATTTGACTTCCTGATTTGTCTCCACAGAGAATACGGTTTATGCTTAAGCCCTTTAACTACTTACAGCAGCCAGCAGGAGGATAGATTTTCAGTCCTTTCATGTAAGAGAAAGAGTAAAAGGCTTAGAAGTGCCAATATTTTTTCTTCTGTATCAAAACCCCTGTGCATTTTTTCCTCCTTCAGATCAAGCACTCCTGAAGTATGCGGTAAAAGAACTACATCCTGAACTTGCCAGGCACTGAAAATCAAAACAGATCTTTTCTGTTCCATGAATGCATGACATGCATCATTTCTGAAGAATAATCTCTTTGTATCTGCACTCATTTGGAGAATGAACTTGAATGACCCAAAATGCATGTGTGCCATTTTTTCCATCACCATCTTTAGAACAAAGACACTGATTTGTCTGACAAATACACTAGAACAATGCATGGTATACATATTCATTTAGAGACAAGTCCCACTATTATCAGTGGGGCTTGTTCTCAGGTCAGGATTGACCTGAGATGGTTCTCAGGCATAGGATTGCAGTTTTATGGCCTAATCTTTGCAGGATTAGGATAGGATTGCAGTTTTATGTGGCAGAAGATTTAGTCGAGAAGGTTAATGCCTCCATTTGCCTGAAGATAAGAGCTGAAGATCTGAAGGTCGCCAGTTCGGGACAGCCGGAAGTCTCTGTGAGCGGCAGACCTCGTTAATTGCGACTGATTAACAGCTGAGCTTCGGCTGCCTTGTGTGAGGGGGAGTTGTGCCGAAGTTCAGCCGCTTCTCTGGTGGGAGCAGGGAAGCCATTTATCAGCCAGCAAGAAGACGAACGGGTGGCCAGAAAGAAGGACTAAATCCAGAAAGATCCATCTGTATGTGTGTAGTTCTTGAAAGATAGAACATTTCTGTAAAAATTGTACAAACCTTCGGGTTTCTGAATAAAGTCTGCCTATGTAAACCGCCTTGAGTTATAGTCACTAGAGAAATCTGGTGACCTAAGAAAGGTGGTATATAAATCCAAGTATTGTTGTTATCATCATCATCATCATCATCACCACCATCATCATCATCTGGGCCTTGAGCTGCTGGAACTTGTGGTCCATCAGCACAAGTCCTGGACCACAAGTATGGCAGCTGCTTCAGTGGTGCTGAGCCAGGGCCACCAGCTGGTAGCCATGGGCACATGGCAACAACCTCAAGAGCCACTGCCGGAGCAGGTAACTCAGCAGAGGGAGAGTTCTGGGTAAGGATGGGGTGAGGATTAGAACCAACCTGGGCATGTCAAGGGTGGGCTGGGGGGGGCATGTATTAGTGGCAGTATCCTAAGCCTTCAGCTTGTGCTTGACACACCCCCTTAGCCCACTTGAATTTACACCAGCCAAAGAGCTGGCACAGATTGGGGACAAGGCAGCAGTGGAGTAGGTAGAATAGTGTTTTACTTACTTTTTCCATCACTACATGATCCCTAGCCGGCTTACAGCATGCAACACCACTGCATGCGCCAACACTGCCGACACCACGCATGCTCTGGGCCAGCCCAGGATAGGATTGTGTCATTAATCTGTTAGAAGAAGGTATACAATGTGCAATGCATTTTCCCCTCCCCCATCACCACCTCCCCCAAGATAGTCCTCTTTGTTCAAAGTGAAAATGATGATTGCTTTTAACAGAGAGACCAAAGATTAATAAAGACAAAATGCATAATGATTTTTAGAACACAGTGTACACCCAGGCACCTAGTTTCCCATTACCAGATGACTGACAAAGAAGAGGGAGGATTTGATTTCAAGTAAACACGAATGTGTATTTATTTACTTTATTTTAAAAGACAATGAGGGAATATGAACGGCTTCGGAGTCATTATTTTATTTTAAGCACAGTAACTTGTGTTGAGTGGGTCTGGTTTGAATAAGATTTTTGTCTTTCTTGAATAGAAATCATATGTGATTCCAGGCAATGGCCTGGACCATTTGCTAATACTAATTGTTGTTGGTTAAAAGTAGGATAGAAGATTGTTAAAGTCTTCCCTGGCAGTAACTTGATCTGTGGAAATGTACTTTACAGGAACTGTGATGTTTTTTGCAGCTGTCAGGCATTTAAGTCAGTCATGGTCATGTGACTCTCCATCTCCCGTTCAGTAATTGAATAAAGGCGTACATGAATGACACCGTTTTGCGAGCCTAATGATTACACATGGACTGCTTTCTCCTAACCCTTCCAGCCTGACCTTATCAACTGACATCAACAAAAGGATGTACATATAGATACAACCATTTTACACTTGAAAAGGAGGTGTGGCTATTTGAAAATAAGAATATGAGATTAACAAAGTAAGTTTTTAAATGTAGGAAACTACTGAAGCAGGGCAGATGGACAAGAAAGATTTTGATTTTTTTAAAAAAAACACAGGTTATCATCAACATTAAAACCATGGCCTAACCAATGAGAAAACCCAAGTTCCAAAAGGTTATTCCAGCTGATTCCCATTAGAGATTCATTATATCAGCAATTCCTTTGTTCATTCATCATTTGAAGTCCATGACATCTATGACAATTCTTGTTTTTATGTACAGGAAGGCAAGAATCCACTGGCTGTAATGGAAGATCTGGTATAGTGCCAGAGGTTCGGTGCTCCATACAGGCAACTGAAGTTGTGACCCCTGCTAACTGGGCAAGAGGCACTTTTTCCTCTTATATTTAGCAGGGGGAGAGCAATTGTCCCTTTTCGCCCCAGCACAGTGTCTTTCTCGTGGCTGTTGCTGGTGGTGTCCTCCATTCTTCTAGATTGTGAGCCCTTTTGGGACAGGGAGCCATTTAACTTTAATGTTATTATTTGTCTGTAAACCGCTTTGTGAACTTAATGTTGAAAAGCGGTATATAAACTGGTATATAACTGTTGACAGGCTGACTGGTTATTATAATCCACGGGGCTTGTTGTTTTAAACTGTTTTTAAATTTGTTTTTAATTGTGTTCTTAATTTTTTTGATTATATTGTTTAATACTGCTTTTAATTGTTTTTAATGTGAATTGTTATATTGTTTTTATATATATATTGTAATGCCGCCTTGGGTGCCTTCGGGCACAATAAGGCGGGGTAAAAATCCAATAATAATAAATAAATAAATACTAGTGATTGATTGATTGATTGATTTTGGGGGGATGCATACCTCCTAAAGTCTCAGGACATGAGGTACTGAACTGATGGTACTGTTGTTCCTGGTTTGCTGCCTGATTGGTGGCTCTTGCAATAAAGAACACTCTTCATCTCTGTATAAGTACTCATTCACTCCATCTGGGCAGCTGCCTTAGGCAGCCTTGGCCTTTACTATGCCACCCCCATCAAAAGTGTACATACTAAATCTGAAATTTTCTTCAGGACCCTGCATTGGGCACAATCATTGGGCACAATTTCACAAAAGTTAAGCACTTTAAGAGCACAATCCTAACCTGGAGTTAGGCTGGCACAAGCGAGGCCGGCAAAGTTTGGCCGGCAAAAGGGACAACGTCAAGCATGTTTGGACCCCTTTCGGAGTCAGATTGGCCGGCGCACAGATGTGCACCATCCTCCCTGAGTCCGAGAGTGGTCCAAACCCACTTGATGATGGCCCTTGTTCCGGCCAAACTTTGCTGGCCTAACTGTGCCAGCCTAACTCCAGGTTAGGATTGCACCTTAAAGCCTCACAGCCTGTTTACTCCAAATGCCATTTTTTTTTTCATTTCCCATAACCTTTATTGGCATATACAACTCCAAATGTCACATTGGTTCCAGATGACTGACAGCAGGGGTGGACCTGGGGGCTCGCCCGCCCAGGGGCAATCCCCCAATCGGCCACCCCCTACCCCTGAAGTACATCATCATGCCACCACAATTACTCCTGCCCTCCACCTTCTTTAAAAAAAAATACAAACGAAGCTGGGTGGCTTTGTTCTCCTTGGCTGGCTGGCTGGCTGGCTGGACAGGCAGGCAGGTGGGTGGAAGTGGCCTCTTCAGCTGGCTGGCTTTGTCTGTGCAGGCATGGGGGTGGAGGGAGGGAAACGCTTCAGCCGCCCGCTCGCCCATCCACCCCCCCACACCAGCTCTCTGGGGCTGCCAGTGAAGTGGCTCCCGGCGGCCTCAAGGGATACCCTCGGGCACCCAGCCATGCTCCGCTCTGCCCAGCAGGGAAGCAGCATCTCTGCCTCCTGATGGAGCTGCCAGCCACCCTTCTCACCCATTCCCCACCTTGACACAAACTTCACCCAGAGACCTGTTTTGGCCTCTGCAGGAGAATCCAAAGGTCCTAAAAGTACATAACTTTGGCTAGAATTCTGGACCATGCTATTTGTCTTGAGTGAGAACTATGGTCCTAATCCTGCCTGGGTCTTAGTCCTGGCCTTCTATGACAGAAGCCCTGGTTGCCAGGAGCTTCCAGGCTTATCCTGAGTCCATACGTTTCTCTGAGCTAGGATGGATATTGACTGGGTCTTCCCCCAAACCCTTCACTTGTTCTTAATGTTGCCTTCCAGGTTGAGCTCTATTCCCGCAAGCATTATTTCCAAGTTGTTGGCCCTGAGTTCACATGAGGCCTGTTTTTACGGGAAGAGATTCCTGTGGGGTTTTAAGCCATGTCTCCTTGATCAAGTCTACCCAAGTGCCCAGGGCCGGCCCATCCATGAGACCAACTAAGGTAGTTGCATTCCATCCACCCACTCACCTCCACTTATCTTCCTCTTCACACTCTCTGGATCAGAAAAGGAAGAGGGGGATAAAGCAGAGGGGTAGAGGAGAGGAGAGTGGCAGGCTAGAGTGTCGGAGGAGTAGAGGCTGGTGCATCACCAGATATGGGGGACAGCATTTGGCATTCTGCCTCAGGCACCGGGAGGTCTTGGGCTGGCCCTGCGTTGGCCACAGCATTTTTACTTCATCTATCCTTAAATCAGAGGTATGGACAATCTCCCTCACTGAAACTCCAGGGACTTTGCTTCAATGCTTTATTGTGAAACTAAATCCCAGTCTGAAGCAAGTTATGGCACTGTAATATCAACAGAAGTGATTGTGTGAGAGTCAAAGCAGACGTTTTAGGACGCAAATGTTGGATGAGTTGGGGTCTCTGTGGTTTGGGCCTATGACACGGGAGAGGGTGGAGACTTTAACCTTCTCCTCTGCTATGATCCTTATCTGGTTGGGCTCCCCAAGGCTGCTGATTCTCCAGTAAAAAACACACACCTCTGGAGTTGGTGGGAGCTGGTGTCACCAGTGCAAATAGCAGCGGCAGAATGCTAAGTATTGTGTCAGGGAAGAAAGCTAAAGCCCACTCCACCATGTTGCATAGCCAATCTATACAGGTCTGATCCAGCTGACATTGATGGGGGGAGAGGGCACAGAATCACAACCTTCTTAAACCAGACACTGCAAGATTACATGTGATTGTTTGACACTCTTTTTTCATTGTGTGTAATAAATACTATTGACTGAGACTATTAATTGTCTATTGACTGTTATTGGGAAGAAAAGAATATGTGAGTGAAGGAAAAACAAACCCTATTGAAATGATTTGTGTCACTGGATTCTACTATCATGCTGGAAAATTGGTATAATAAGAGATCTACTAAAATCCCCCTGCCAAAATTAGAAGCTAACAAACTGAAGCTTAAAATGAGAAAAAAAAATCCAGCCTGAAACTTCCATTTGGTAGAGTGTATCATATTTGAGGTATCAAATCATTTTATGTAGAATTGTTCTGCTCATTTTGATGGAAGAAATAACTCTTATTATTTGTACTCGGCCACATCTGCTTTTAACCATCCCCATACTATAATAATTACAATTATCGTACTTTTACTTGCACAATATGATTGTTGTGGAAAATAGCTGATTTAAAGATCAGAAGAGGATGTTGCTGGGTAAATTCTCTCTTTAGGAAATTACAATCCTAATTAAATCCCTGCATAGTGATGTACTGGTGCTAGCGCAGGCTACACAATATCCTACAGGGATTTTGGTGGCTGGCGGTCTCCTTGGGGTAAGAGGATATTTGTCCCCTTGCCCTGGTATGCCCCAGCAGCCACAACTGGTCAATTTGGACCTGCTCCAGCAGTATTGCTGGCCAAGGGTTGCATTAATCTGCGCAGGCAGATCAGACCCAGGAAGAGGGTCAGGATTCAGCGTGCGCCACCACTGCCGAACCTTCTGCCGAATCCACCCACCCCCACCCACATCTCTTCCCTGTTCCACCCTCCCCCACCCCATTCCACCCCCTGCTCCAGTGGACTTCCATTGGTCCACCAGCACATGCAGGAAAGATCTGGAGCAATTGAGACCCACTGTCGCAAACGTCCCATAAGATTGGGCCTTAAAAGAAACAAAGAAATCTTGAGGTGCTTTCAGCTGTCATATTTACAACGTGGGATAAGTATCACTTCTAGTCATTTTCGCTATTCACTCAACAGAATCCGAAACAAGGTTGCCACATTTTCTTCTTGCAACCTAAGCTGGTGTATGTGTCTCAAAACACTTTTTACCGCACCTTCTATTCCTGCTCCCCAAAGCAATCTCAGATCTAACAGAAACAGACCTGCCAAGTTTTGTAGCCTCTTCTTTATAGCCCTGGGGAAGTGCGGAGTGCATTCATTCAGATATATTATCTGGGAGTTCATATGTCAGATTACCACGGTACTGGAACAACCAGGAGGTTGCCTGAAAGATAACTTGGAGAACTGAAAGTTCCCTTTATTGAGAGGACATTGTGAAGAGTCGCTGATTAGCCTAGAATTTGCTGATACAAGGCTCTGAGATTAAAAAAGAACAAAAGACGGTTTTTTTCTCCTTCGTTCCTAAAGCCCTACATTCTCAAAATCAGTTACTTTTGAATAACATAGACCAGTGGTATTCAAACTTTTTAGACCAGGACCCACTTTTTAGAATGGCACTCGTGTTGGGACCCACCAGAAGTGATGTCATTAACCTGGAAGTGACATCATCAAGCAGAAAGTGCTGTCATTGTAATATAATCAAATGACATTCCTGAAATGTAAATCGGCATTCTGGGACTGCAGCAATTGTACAACTATGAAACATCCCTGACAGAAAGCAAGATGAGGACAAAATATTATAAAAGCACTGAACTAAAAACAATTTTTTTTTTTTAAAAACCCTCACTTGAAAATTCAAACTGTTAACGCTCACAAAAAGGAATATAACAAGAGTAAGTTCTGCAGTTTCCAAGATGGCTGCTCCCAGCTTTCTGCGACCCACCTGACATTAAATTGTGAGCCTCCAAGTGGGTCCAGACCCACAGTTCGAATAACACTGACATAGACCTTGGCTCAAAGCAAATTGTAACAAGATAGCTGGATGCACTGTACTTTTACAAAGAACATGCTAAATGGGAGTTAATGGAATTCTTCAATCAGCACTTCAGGATATGTGTGTTTAATAGAGTGAAACCATCGATGGAAACAAATGCTCAAATAAGTCCCTTAGTATAAATACAAGGCGATGTAGCAACAGTGTGATGGGAGTGCCACATTCCCCTCTTGTACATGCAAACAGCATTAACTTGGTTCTATCTTCAGAATTCCAACACTTCATGGACATTAGTTGCCGACACTCTCAAGTAAATCAATAAGGCCAAGATATGAAGTTTATCCATAAAATGTGTTGGCTCCAGGAGCTTTTTCTGCAGTATTATGTCAAACTCTCAATTACTTATCTGGGTTCTGCTGCAAGCACACCCTCTTTGCAACCCACTGGGGGCAATCCTGAGGCTTTAAAGGCCATCTCACTCTCCCGTAAAGCCATTCTAATCTGGCATTTTCACACATTACTTCTCAGTCACAGCTCATACTGATTTCAACCAACAGGCTCACAATCTTCATTGCAGGTTACCATCCCATTCTCTCACCCATCCATTTCCAGTCTATCTTATCCTTAACATGTGCAAATATTACCTCATCCACCCTAGTCCTGGCTCAAAAGATTAACCCCGAAGTGATATGATAAAAGACTTATTTAAAAAAAAACTGACACTGAGTACTGAGTTTTCTTTTAAGTCTCTCTGGTAGCTGTGACATGGCCACAAGATTTCGATTTACATTCGATTTACATATGAGACAGAAGGTGCAGGTTTGAATATTAGTCCTGCATTGTTTGTTTTAGGGTGCAATCCTAACCTGGAGTTAGGCAGGCAAAAGTCCCTTGTGCCAGTATAGGAGTGTCGCAAATGCATCATAAAGCGCATTTGGATCACTCTCAGAGTCAGGGAGGATGTCCATGTCCATGTGCCAGTCTCCCTCACTCCGAGATGTTTGCAAATGCATTTTACGGTGCATTTGCAACACTCCTAGGCCAGTACACGGGACTTTGGCCAGCCTAACTCCAGGTTAGGATTGCGCCCTATA
Organism: Lerista edwardsae; assembly: GCA_029204185.1. NCBI lineage: Eukaryota > Metazoa > Chordata > Lepidosauria > Squamata > Scincidae > Lerista > Lerista edwardsae. The sequence goes on from JAJKFI010000012.1 coordinate 4,478,061, forward strand.
ACAAACAACACAGGACAATTTTCAAACCTGCACATGAACACATGAAAAGGCATGAAGACAAGCGTGTTTTCATAGAAATCCACCAAGACTCACAGCATAACTTAAAACATGATGACGGCTGTGTTAAAGGAACACAACCAAACGCATCTAGGTAGGACTTCACATGGCTGGTCTGGCTTAAAACAGGTTAGTGCCTTTTGCAAGTGCAGCTTTAGCATGCCAGGAATCCATGGTTCAGGAGGCTGCTGCGCTGGTGTGTCAATGCTGAATATGTAGAGCAGGGCCGGCACATCCATGGGGCCAACTGAAGCAGCCGTTTCTGGCAGCAGATTCAGTTGCAGACCCAGCCAATGGGACTCCCAAGGACACAGAGGACCACCACCCCCTCCCTTGCACTGCTCTGCCACCCATCCCCACACCACGCCAGACTCCATTTTGGAGCCATACAGAGGCAAGGGCAGGCGGGAGGGCAAAACACAACTTGCTTCTTCAAGAGGTGAGCTGCCTCGTCGCTGCCTTCCTCCAGCTCTGCCAGCGCTGTGCCCAGGGCATTTGCCCTCGCTTTCTTAATGGTAGGACCGCGACAGAGCAGATTCATGGGCGTGCCCATCTCTGTCTGTCTCCTTGCCTCCACCATTCCTCCTCCTCCTCCTCCTTTGACTTCATGAATTGGAAAAGGAAAAGGGGACCAAAGAGAACGTCTCAGGAGATCAAAACAATTTGCTGAAAATGGGCGAGAATAACAAATGGCAAGCACACAATTAATGCAATAGCCACAAACATTAAAAAATAACATTGTAGCCAATAAACAATTACAGAGTGAGGATTTAAATGAGATGCTGGTTGTACTGTATCTACATGAGTGTGTGTGTGTGTGTGTGTGTGTGTGTGTGTGTGTGTGTGTGTGTG
>JAJKFI010000012.1:4478979-4507947 GCA_029204185.1 Lerista edwardsae
TGTGTGTGTGTGTGTGTGTGTGTGTGTGTGTGTGTGTGTGTGTGTGTTTTAACATGTGTGTATCAAATTTAAATAGAAGAAACAACTTATAAGTTAAATTATACCTTGGGGGGCTGCAATTCTATGCACACTTACCATTGAAATTCATGGGACATACTTCTGAGTAGACATACATAGGCTTGTGCAGTTATTTCTGTGGTTGTTTTTCAGTCGCTAAGTCGTGTCCGACTCTTTGCAACCCCATGGACCACAGCACGCCAGGCCTCCCAGGCCTCCAGGAAGGTACAGGTTATTCTTGTACCTTAGCATAACAAACTCTGGTCTTCTTCAGGACACAGGCTGACACAAATCCAATGTTGTCCAGCATAATAAGTGAATAATAGAGTCGATAACCTGGTTCATTCCTGTTTGTGGCAACACAACTGTCAAGATGTATCTACTCATAGTATGTGTGGTATAAGCAGTGTGCACTTTGAGATCTTACAGAAAACCCATTCATCAAGAAACAGTGTTGTTGTTTCTGGCTTGTGTACAAACATTGGGTTCAGTCCAACATAGAAAGTGTTCTCTAAGAAACAACAGGACTAATCACTGTGTGAGAGAGAACACACAGCGTTCAGGGGACCCTTATCGGCATCAGGACCATCATGGGGGAGAGGAATTGAACACTTTGTCTTTCTTTAGGACTGATTCAGACTGGGGTGCCCTGTGGTGGCACTTTGTCCCAAGAGAAAAGCGGCCTTGTGACGGGGAGAGAAATCACTTGACGAGGACACTTCCAGCAATACAGCAAATGTGTTCCTCGGAAGCACATAACATGCTCCCAAACAGTACAGAAGGAAAGGTGAGATTCTGCATATACCCTCATCATATTAGCTTTGCATGCACAAGCAACAACTGAATGAAGTTTGGATCCACTGAAGCCTGCCTCACACATCAGAATTCTGTGTATAGTCTTTGTCCTCCTTTCTAACTAGGCAGAAATGCAATAGGGACAGGATTTTTGTGGCATGGAGATATAAATCAATCAATCAGTATTTATATACCATTTTTCAACACAAAGTTCACAAAGCGGTCTACAGGCAAATAATAAAGTTAACTGGCTCCCTGTCCCAAAAGAGCTCACAATCTTAAAAAATGCAAAACACCACCTGCAACAGCCACTAGAAAAGACGGTGCAGGGGTGAAGAGGGACAATTACTCTCCCTCTGCTAAATATTCTCCCCCGGTGATTGAGCGGGTGGTGGTGTCCCAGCTTCAGAGGGTTCTGGAGGAAACGAATTATCTGGACCCATTCCAATCTGGCTTCAGGCCGGGGTTCGGGACGGAGACTGCCTTGGTCGCCTTGGTGGATGACCTGCACCGGGGGATGGACGGGGGAAGTGCGACCCTGTTAGTCCTGCTGGACCTCTCAGCAGCTTTCGACACCATTGACCATGGTGTCCTTCTGGGTCGGCTGGCCGGGTTGGGGCTTGGAGGCACTGTTTTGAAGTGGTTCCGCTCCTTCCTGGCTGACAGATCCCAGAAGGTGGTGCTGGGGGATGCTTGTTCGGCACCCTGACCTCTCAGGTTTGGGGTGCCGCAAGGTTCCATCTTATCCCCCATGCTGTTTAACATCTACATGAAACCGCTGGGAGAGGTCATCCGGGGGTTTGGAGTGGGGTGCCATCAATATGCTGATGACACCCAACTTTATCTCTCCTTTCCCCCTGTACTGATTCTGAGGAGGCGGTTGAGGTCCTGGATCGCTGTCTGGAGGCGGTTGGGGGTTGGATGCGGGCGAACAAGCTGAAATTAAATCCGGATAAGACAGAGGTGCTTTTGGTTCGGAAATCCACGGCTCGGGTATTGGACTATCGTCCTGCCCTGAATGGGGTCGCACTTCCTCTGAAGGAGCAGGTTCGCAGCTTGGGGGTTCTTCTGGATTCACAGCTACACCTGGAGTCCCAGGTGGCGGCGGTGGCCAGGGGAGCCTTTGCTCAGCTTCGGCTGATCCGCCAGCTGCGGCCATACCTGAGCTGTGCGGACCTGGCCACTGTGACCCATGCCCTAGTGACATCTAGATTAGATTATTGCAATGCGCTCTACGTGGGGCTGCCTTTGAAGACGGTCCCGAAACTACAACTAGTACAGAACGCGGCGGCTCGGGTGGTTGCTGGGGCACGTCGGTTTGACTCTGTCGAGCTGTTGCTTCGGCGACTACACTGGCTGCCGGTTCTGTTCCGAGCCCAATTCAAAGTGCTAGTTTTGACTTTTAAAGCCCTTTACGGCTCGGGTCCGGGGTATTTGAGGGACCGCCTTCTTCCATATAATCCAACCCGTACTCTTAGATCATCTGGGGGGGGCCCTTTTGACTGTGCCGCCACCAGGAGAAGTGAGAGGGGCGGCGGCCAAGAAGAGGGCCTTTTCGGTGGTGGCCCCCCCAACTCTGGAACACCCTCCCCTTAGAATTGAGAACTGCTCCCTCCTTGTTTACGTTTCGGCGGGGGCTGAAGACCTTTTTATTCCAAAAAGCTTTTAACTGTTGACAGGCTGGCTGGTTATTATGATCCACGGCCCGTGGTGTCATCCAAATGATTTAGAAACCGGTACTCACTTTTGATTGGCACTTGTCCAAATGCCAAACAAATAATGATTTAGGCCAGCTCAACTTCTAGAAACCGGTACTCGCGTAGTGGTGCGTAGTGGGTGCATGACATCACGGGGCTTGTTGTTTTAAACTGTTTTTAAATTTGTTTTTAATTGTGTTCTTAATTTTTTGATTATATTGTTTAATACTGCTTTTAATTGTTTTTAATGTGAATTGTTATATTGTTTTTATATATATATTGTAATGCCGCCTTGGGTGCCTTCGGGCACAATAAGGCGGGGTAAAAATCCAATAATAAATAAATAAATAAATAAATAAATATAAGAGGAACACCACTTGAAAAAGTGTCTCTTGCCCAGTTGAAATGCTTCACCTGTTGAATACCTGCCCAATATATTACTGTTAAAGGCACTGGAGTCTTTGGGGGAAAGATGGCACCTTCCCTGCAATACAGCTCCTTTTTGGAATTCAGTTACCCTTTCTCCCTTCTGAGAAACTCATTTGGTCAGCCATTTCGGTTGCAATAATAGCACTAGGTCCAAGCAAGAAAACCATGAAAGATCAGAGTTGTACATGAGTGTCTTCCATGTTCATGCATATGCTACACTGACTCAACTGGTAAGTAAATGCACATGCAAATTACAGGTTATTGTTTATTTTTTTCTTTCAGTATAATGTTAAACTCTTGATATTGTTTATTTTGGGTTGTGAACTGTTCCATGTATGCCTTATAATAAATGCGTTTATCATGTTTTCATGTCATTGTACAAATCAACATTATTTTTATTGTAATATTGAATATAGTTCTAAAAATATTAAAAGATGATTATTATTAATTTTATTATAATTGATTAATTAATAATACATTTTATATTTGTAACCATTTCTAAAAATTATACTTTAGCAACACACAATTTAATGCTTTTTTCCCCTTAGATTGTACTGGTTTGGGCATTATTGGGAATTTTTGCAAAAATTTTGGCCACTCTCTGGGAATAATTCTCATCACTGCTTCAGAGGCTTCAGTGAGTGATTGGGCCTGCTGCACCTGAAAGGAGAGACTAAGACAAAAAGGGTCTTGGAAATTGGATAGTAATGTAAGGATATGTTGATTAGTTTGGTTAGTTATACAATAAATAGTTATTGTTGGATGCCTGAAGCACAGCTCCTTTTTAGAAGACTGCTTAGTCAGTGTAAATAGGCTGCCTTGAGTCCTGTGGAGAACAGACCAATGGAGAACGCAGAAAATGAATCACAAATGCTATTCTATGTTGAAGACGTTTTCATTTTTTTCCATTTTGGTCTCCTAACTATGCATATACCATCAGTGACACAAAGCACAAGTTTACAAAAAACAAAAAAGTTCAGGCAGTCGGAATGAAAAATCCAGCAACAGGCAGCATCTGCAGAGGCTCTCAGAAAAAACACCCACACAGGACATTTGTCAGAAGAAAGCCGCGGCTGTGGCCTTAGAAAACAGGTCTTCTCCCCTGGTCAAAAGGAGCAAAAGGCAAACAGGTCCTGGTTTATATACAGCCATGTTTTGTTTGTTTTCATTAAACACCCTTACTGATTTTAACCATCTGTATTTGTTAACTTGTTTCATTCTTTCGTACTTTGGAGTACAAACAATACCATATGTGCACTCAGTCACTGCTGGTGTTTCAGCTCATCACGCTGACATATGCCTGAAGGCCTACATTAACATTTGTCATCTCAGTGGACGTGATTCACTGTGAAATTTGAAATATCTTAGGAATTTCTGTCAGAGTAACATGAAGGCCACTTAAGTGGACAGCATTAATCTCTGGTGAAACCTGTGTAGCAACACGCATTTAAATAGCCGACAACTGTAGGCAACAAGTGGGGGACATGGATGGGGCAGGCTGTATCAGTATTCTGATATCGCTGTTCTATGTTTTTGAGCCAAATCCTATCCAGCTTTCCAGTGATGTAGTCATGCCAATGGGGTGTGCGCTGCATCCTGCAGTGGGGAGGTGGTCATGGAGACCTCCTCACGGTAAGGAAGCGTTTATTTGCTTGTCTCAGGGCTGAATTGTGGCTGTGGAAAGTTGGATAGGATTGGGCCCTTCATAGTCTTGTTCAAAGAACCTGAGTAGTCCCCAGCAGGGATATTTTGTCCAGTTTTCATATTCACATTTTAGAAAAAGGTATGCAAAGAGCATGGCGATTTAAAAAAAAAAAGTGTGGACTAATATAAGCAGCGGGAAAAAGAATGGCATTTATTTAACTTAAAGAAAAGCCAACTGATTGAAATTGCCATGCTAATCATCCGAGAACCACATTTTACAGGTTTTATGGGCACATGTTTTAGAATGATATTCTGAGCCTGTGAATGTTGTTACATTTTCAAGCACTTACACACATCTTTGTTGTTGTTGTTGTTGTTGTTGTTGTTGTTGTTGTTGTTGTTGTTATATAATTTGGCATGGGAAAGGCAGGATATAAATTCTTCAAATAAATATATGAACTTCCAATTGCATAGGCAAAGTTAATGCACCCTAACATCGACTCAGAGCTCAGGACCATCTAGCCCGGGTTTGTCAATAATAACCAGTAGCAGCATTCCAAAGTGAAAGGAGATATCTTGACCTTCTATCTGAGGTTCTTTGTCCAAAAATGCAGGGGACTGCACCTTCTGAATGTGGAGCATAGCTGCTTTGCTGGCTTGTGAGGACTTTTATAGTTCAGCAGGGGCTCCAGCATTGGCCTTCACGAGGAGTGGCTACCTCCTCCCAAACCCTCCCTGTTGGATCCAGCTCCACGGTCCATTGCTGTATATACTGTTGTCTACTGCAATGTTTCTCACACTGTAGGTTAGGACCCCCTTGGTGGCAGGTGGGTCCCGGAAAGCTGGGAGCAGCCATCTTTGAAACTGCAGATCTTACTCTTGCTATATCACTCTTGAGCCACGCCTTCTCTGTAACGGCTCCACAAATATGGAATTTCCTTCCAGAAGAATTAAGAACACTCATGAGAACACTCCCTCATGACCTTTTGGAGAGGGCTGAAATCATACCTATTTCGTCTGGCCTTTGGATGATTGCGTGGCAGTCTGTCCCTCAGGTATAGTGTCATAGTTTTGCTCACTCCCCGGTCAAATGTTTTTTCCCTCCCTCCAAATGACCTGATATGGAGAATTGGGTCTAATTTTATTCTTGTTACCCTCATTGTTCCCATTAATGTTTAATGTTGTTGTTTTCTTTAATCCTTGTTTTACTTATTGTGGTTACATTGTACTTTGTTCTCTGTAAGCCGCCTTGGGCATTTGCTTCAGCATGGGAAAGGCGGGGTATAAATTCTTCATATAAATAAATAAATAAATTGCTTTTGTGAGTGTAAACAGTTTGAATTTTCAAGTGAGGGCTTTTAAAAATATTTGTTTTTAGTTCAGGGTTCTTTAATATTTTGTCCTAATCTTGCTTTCTGTCAGGGATGGTTGTGCAATTGCTGCAATCCAAGAATGCCAGTTTGCATTCCAGGAGTGTCATTTGATTATGTCACAATTACAGCATTTCCAACTTGATGATGTCACTTTTTGGCTATGACATCACTTCCAGGTTAATGACATCACTTCCAGTGGGTCCCGACACAAGTGCCATTCTAAAAATTGGGTCCTGGTAATGCTTGAGAACCACTGGTCTGCTGCATTGCCAATGGTGAGATCACTGTGTCCATTGGCTGTACCAGCATCATCTGCAAACACGGTGGTAGTGTTCTGCTGCATTTGCTGCTCTTGTATGGGCTGAGCTGGACCTCTTTGCATCTATACAAGAGAACTGGGTTCCTTCAAGGAACCCTGGCAATCATTGTTTCATGCAAGTGCTAAGATTCTATTAGTGGTTGTAGCCCTTTCACAGAATTCTGATGCCACACAGCTGTTGAACTATTCTGCGCTGGTCATGCACATATGCCCTGAGTACCAATGCAAGCTACCTGGGTCTATAAACATAGCCAACCCTCACATCCGAAGACTTTCTACCCTGACTGAGTAGTGCGAGGAAGCCTTTGTGTAAATAAGAATCAGGCCTGTAGTGTTTTAAAACCACATCACACGTTAGGGGCAGAAGCAGCATTAGCTTTTCATTGTAAATTATGCCTGCTATTGTAATTTATCTATCCGGATCAAACATTCTTTGGCACCGCTTTCCACAAGATCCGGTTTCAGCGACTTTGTCGGCATCAAGTGAAATCAAACATGGCTTGTGAACAGAGGCTTAGTGATGAATAAATCATCCCAGGGAGCTGGAGAGAGAAACAAATCCTTACACACGCCAGCGTTACAGTCCTTGCCTTGATTTCTCCTGCAGTTTTTTTGGTTAGATTTCATTTGCAGTGTTTGGACGACATATGTTTTGCCTTATTCAGCCATTTGGAATACAGGTGTACTGCTGTGTTTTTTGATGGAGTGTTGCTATTCTGGAGTGCTCTGTCCAAAACACAATCCCACACATGCAATCCAAACCACCGAGGATGAGTCAGACATCATGTCATTGCCACGATAATTATTGTTCGCATTTTCATGGAGAGTTGCAGAGTATTTATCATTAGTCACAAACTCTGCGCCAAAAGCAACATCCCCAAAGCTTCAAGGTTGTGTTTTCCTTAACCTAGAGGAATTTGCGATTTACAAAGGCATGTATTGTGTGACCTCTACCTAAGCCAAATCCAACTACAGAAAAGCAAAAAAGGACATTTTTAAAAGGATAAAAATGTGAGTGTGTTTGAGTATATAACTCAAGAAAAGGCATGAGTTTCAGCAAGTGAACACCTACAGCATACAACATTAACCAGAATTTATTATTTGAATAACCTGAAAAGCTTTCACATGGCAGGGTTCATAGTTGTAAAGGTGGAAGAAAACAAAAGACGATAAAGCAGGACTGCACCACAGTAATGTAGCTTATTTCATGTTTACTTTTGTGATTTTTGAAGGGCACTTGGATTTCTGATGATATGCTGCACTTATAAATGTATTTACAAAGTTTCTTGATACTCTTTTTCCATTTCCTGAAGACACAGTGAAGAGACTAGTGAATAGCACTAGAAATCAGCAGCTGGAATAACAAAAAAGCATCAGGCAGTCAGTGGCGTTCTTAGAGGGGGGAGCAAAACACTAAGTTTTTCAGGAGCCCGAACTCCCATGTAAAGCAGCCCCTTCATCTCGCCTTCAGAGCCATTCACAACTACAAGAGCAAAGCCACAGCAGACATTGAAACAAGTTGAAACAAAGTGAGTTGTATTTTTGTGTTTTATTTGGCTGCATCAAACGTGCTGCAAATTTTGAGGCAAATACAGCATAGATGCTGGAGACTATGTGCAGTCCTACTAAGAAGTCCCCTTTGGCAGGTAGCACAAGAGAGAATCTTCTAGATATCAACACTGTACAGGCATGTCCTGGTATCCGTGGGGGATAGGATCCTGGGCTCCCTGTGGATACCTGAAACCGTGGGTAAGAGGGAACCTGTTTTAAGTATAGGATTCTCCCCTGCCCCCCCCCCAGCAATAAAAATTTTTAGTGATCCAAAGTAAAAATAAAGGAAGGTCCCCCCGATCCATGGATCATTGAAACCACAGATACGGAATCCATGGATACAAGGGCTCACTTGTATTTTGCTCTTCAAACTGTTGTGTGCCACAACCCTTATGCTCAGCTGAGAAACCCAGTTCCCCCCCCCATCTTTCTTCCTAGCATTCATCACTAGGAAGAGAAAGGTTTGAATCTGTGGTGGCAAAAAGAAAAAAAAGAACAATCTGGAAAAATCCTCAGTGGTGATAGAGTTGCCTATCCTTAAGTGACACAGGTTAAAGACATATAAATATAATTTTAATTTCTTGTCAAACATTTCTATGGCTTGACAAATTAGGGGAGGGAATAGTCATGCTTCTTATAGCCAGACAAAATAACCTCTGACACTAGCTTTCTAAATCAAGCCCTGCTCTTATAGAAAACTGCAAACTGCTTGTTCTTCCCCATCTTCCCTGGCACCGATCTATTCCTCTTCCTCTGTCATCTCCCTTGTGTCTATTTCAGATTGCAAGCCCCTCAAGCCAGGGAATTGTCTTCTCTTCTATTGGAAGCATCTTGCATACTGATGCATGTGCTAGTCATATAAATAAGGATACTGACAATTTACCTTAAGGGCAGCCTACTGGACTGCCCTGCTGGCAGAATGTACATGCTGCCAGCACTTTGAAAAGCAGCTATAAAACATAATGTGCCGCTGGAGCATCAGTGGGAGAATTTCCATGCACATCTTCGGATTGCTGGCCACCCGCTGGAGCAGGTAAGCCAACGGGGAAGGTGGGAAAGATGGGGGAGGTGGGTGAAATTGGGTAGGGGAGGGGAGGGGGTTCCTCGCCACCCCTTTCTTTCCTTGGACTTCTGCCAGCAAAATTGCTAGTGCAGGTGCAAGGAGATCCATTGCAGAGTGGGAGGCTTACAGAGGGGTCAGGAGATTTAAATCCCCTTTCTCCTTTGAAGTCTCCCACTCTACACCCTCCCCCCCACATTGGATACAATGTGAGCCTTTTTGGTGCATCTGAACCTGCAGGAGCTGCGGAAGGATTGGCCTATAGATATGTAAAACATAGATACACTTTAAAATGTGAAGCCCAGTGAAACTGCCCTGGGACATATGGAACACAGGCAGATATAGAGAATAAATATCCCCAAATATGATTAGGGTAAGTATGTCCAAGTATAAGTATGATTTGGCTCGATCAGGCCACTGACGGCATTAAAGCAGGAGGCTAGCAGTGTTGCATGGATCAACTTTACTGATGTCACTTGCATTCGTATTTTGTTTTAATTATTCATGGTTTGAACTTGTGCCTTATACACACAGATCTGACAAACAGATCTGATCCCATGTTTACTGGAGAAATGCAAGCCACTAGCCCTCAATTCAGATGGTACTTGTGGAAGTCCTAGTTAAAAAAGGATTTGATTTTTAAAAAGAGGACTGGAATCATCTGCGTCTTCAGTATCTTTCCATCAAATTTTCAGTGATGACTGATAAACAGCTCTTGAAATGCTAGAGAAAAATGAATGGAAAGCCATTTGTCATGGAAAGCCATTTGCAAGAGACATGAAATTAGGAAAATGAGGATGATTTCACAACATCCAAGAAATGCACTCTCTGGCAAATAAATTACTGCTCTTCCCATCATCTTTAAAAAAAGAAAGAAAAATCAAGCATAGCATGTGGAAAAGCAGCTATTCTATTAGCAAGCAATAAACCTTGTATTTGCAATCTTTGTCTAACTATGAGTAGAGATTTGAGAGGTCTCAGGTTTTAAGGGTTGTTTCACAAATGAGGTGTTTTGGATGTGTGTACACTGAAAGAGGTTAAGTGTAAATGCAACAACAGATGTTTGGAAACACACATCTCATGTAGGGGCACAAATCCAAGCATCCGCTCCTTGTCAAGTTTCCATTCAGGACAATCTTGAGTTTGTACCTGTGTCATTTATAGAAATCCATGGCTGCTATACTTGAGGCAAACTAGTTGCCTCCAACATCAATTCTGTGGAGCAAACCTAAGAGTCAAAACAGACGACCACTTCCCACATAATCGGCTTTAATAAATCCTTTTGCAGCTCTAACCCCATGGGAATCCAGTCATATACAGGACCTGGTCATCTTCAAGAACAAACGTTTGACCTATTTCTTCAAGGAAGTAGGCTCTACCAAACAGCTCTACATAGAGTTTATTCCTGGCACATTTCTAAGTGGCAAACACACTGTACATTGTTGGCTGTTCCCATCCAAACCACACTGAACAATGAACAATGAACATGTGAATCTGATTTATATTAAATTAGATCATTGGTCTATCTGGTTCAGTATTATCTTCACTGGCTGCAGCAGTTCTGCAAGGAATTAGGGCAGCGATAGTATTTTTCTAGCCTTACCCTGGAAGTGCCAGGGTCTAAACCTGGGACCTTCTGTATACAAAGGGCAAACTTTACTATTTATCGTAGCTGCAGCCCAACCCCACTCACCATTGCGGAGAGAGCTTTAAATTGCAAGGCAAAAAAAAAAAAAGCAAAAAATTCCAGAAAAATTGGTGTTGTGAATGAATTGCATTGCAAGTTTCCTCAGTGACTTAAGTAATGGCAGGTTGTCTGGAATTTGGCACATTTCAATATAAAACTCTTAATAGAGTAATAGCAACCTTGCTACCTAACGTGCAGTTCAGCAGCTAGAATGAAAACGTGACGAATGAAGTTTGTACATAATGTAAGCCATTGTTACATCATCATTGTGATTCATGCCGATTAATCATCTATTTAATCTTAAACAGATATGTTTCCAGTTTGGAGCGTGAGGTGACTTGCATGTAATTTTTATTCTGTACTTCTCTGATCTCACACCACATGCTGCTATGATTGGCTCCTTTGTTTCAAGTATCGTGCCTCCTGAAGCACAGATATTAGAGTCTGAAGATGCTGTTCCTGCTAAGAATCTCAAAAGAGACTGCCCATTCATGTGCTATTTATTATACTTTAAAAGTACAAAAAAAATTGAGTGCAAAGAAATTTTTTTTCAGGCTGGAAAGTTGACCTCAAGATGTGGGAAAGTTGTCTATTGCTTATGTTATTTTTACACCCACTTTTGAGTGCTTTGAGGCTACATTTCCCCTGAGTTATGACAGATATTGCCACCCACCTTAGTTCTTCCTGCCTCTGCCCTAACAGAACCTCTTTGTTGTTTTATCTAATCAAATTCAGAGGCTCTGCTATAGTTGGCTCTTTGGCCTGCTCCAAGTGGTTATATTTCTGATTTCCCAGGCTTTAGAAGAACTAAAAATAACCAAGCAAGCATCTGAAATGGAAGGCTGAAATCTCTGCAAGCATTTTGAAGCAAATTAAAATTAACTTAAATCTGACAGGACCCCTAAAACTTGGATGGCGACATAGTAAGACAGGGAACATACATATAGACCCAAAATCAATGGGACTTTTTTTAGGAAACAGGCAGTCCCCATCAGAAGTTCCTAAATATTCACCTTAAATAGACCAAATGCACTTCAGCTTCTAACTCAACCCTTGGCCACATGAGCATGTGGCAGCCATTTTGTTGTTGTTGTTCAGTCGCTAGGCCGTGTCCGATTCTTCACGACCCCATGGACCACAGCACACCAGGCCTCCCTGTCCTCCACTAGCTTACGGAGTTCACGTCCTAATTTCATGTTCATTGCTTCGGTGACACTATCTAACCATCTCATCCTCTGCCGCCCCCTCCTCCTTTTGCCTTCCATCTTTCCCAGCATGAGGGTCTTTTCTAAAGACTCCTCTCTTCTTATGAGGTGGCCAAAGTATTGGAGCTTCAGCTTCAGGATTTGTCCTTCCAGGGAGCAATCAGGCTTGACTTCCTGGAGGATTGACCGATTGGATCTCCTTACAGTCCAGGGGACTCTCAAGAGCCTTCTCCAACACCATAATTCAAAAGCATCTATTCTTCGGTGCTCTGCCTTAGGAAAAGCCTATGCATGTTGACTCTCAGCATATGGTGAATGTAGCATCAGTTGCCACTGTTTTTGCGTTTTGCAACAAATGTCACTTTCTGAGTATTTATGGCAATGTGTCAAAAGCTGAATCTGGTGCATGGGAGGCCTTCCTTAGAGCCAGAAGCTTCCTAGGCACTTCCTGCAACTAGCACGCAACCAATAGACACGGAACAGGCTCTTGAGGCTGGAGAGTGACCTCAAGATGTGAGGAAGTGTTATGAACAGCTTTTATTATTTTGCATTAAGCATCATGTAGTTATACCATCGCCTGGAAGTGCACTTATATTGCCTCTGCGGAATACATCACCCTCCCCACCACGCCCCTTTGCAACTCTGAGAGCCAGTGTGAAGAAGTAACAATAAAATGCATTGAACTTAGATGGTCAATTTTTTAAAAGTGCCATCCAAGAAGCAACCTTATTCTGTGCTCTGTATCACTGTCCATGTGTGGTAAGCTGTTTCTTTTTTGGATGCAGATGCTGTGTATTATTTTTATTGCATAGTCATGTAAGGAAGTAGCAGCAGTTGCCATGAACACAGAACACAGTTTAAAGAAAATTCTCCATTCACTGCTGTTTGTTTGCTTTTCATCCAATATGAAACTTCTAACCTTTAAAAAAAACAAAACCCAGGGCTTTGAAAATAGTTCAAGATTTATTATCATAATCTCTTATTTCACATATTTGCAAGTTCAGTCCTGAAATACTGTCTAATCAGCTGCTTCAGCCAGCCTCAGCAGTCTTTTCTCGTTTCTCCATCTTGTTTTAAAGCCTAACCATTTGGACATATTAGCAGGACATCACAAAGTTTCAGAAATAAAACGTATCAAACACGAACATAGAGATTTTACACTTTTTAACGCAGTACTGTCCTACATTATCATGGCAATATTCTAACATAACATACTGTTTATTGTTTAACAAATCTAAAAGAAAATCTCTAAGTTGAATCACTTTTTGTTCTGAATGCTTTTGGGCATTCTTAAAAGAACAGTTCTGGTTTTCTTAAATATCAGTGTACTGTATCACAGTGTCATTAACTGCCCTCATACGAGACAAACTTGAAAATATCACTATTATTGATAGACATGGAAATAGTCACAAATATCCATATAAAAATAGCCAAATCACTTGTGTTCATTCGGGAAAATTCAGAGGGGTAGCCATGTTGTGACAAAAGTAGAGTCCTACCGCATTTTGAAGATTTATTAATTTATTACATTTATTATAGTAAAAGCTTTTTTGGACTACTAGACAAAGCATCTGACTAGTAGACTCTGGCCCGTGAAAATGTTAGTAAGAGCCAAGAGTAAGTTGGCGAGGGAGCAGGAGTGGTGGTGGGGGGCAGAATGGGGCAACAACGGGGGATGAGCGGATTGGGTCTGGGAAGGGGGTGGGTTTGGCAGCTGCTCTGCTGCTGCTGCATCCTAACCCCCCTTCTCTGACCTAATTCTGTGGTATAGGTTCACATGGACCTGCACCAGTGATTTAGCTAGCATACAAAGGGTGGGGAGGTAAGGATCTGCCCTGGATGTCAAATTTGCACAGGGTGTAAAATGTGCCACTGAGTGACTGGTAGTCTTGGCCTTCCCCAGGGATATAGAGGTGGAGGCCTGCCGTCTGTATGAACACACAGGAACCTCAAGGTGGATGCCACTTCTACCCTTCGCTTTGAGTGGCCCACCCTATGTTTCAACTAACGCTGGATGTCCCTTGGGGGCTGCACAGTATCTTCACCTGTACGACTGCTGCCTGTGGAGAGACAGGAACAACAGGAGAACAGAGGGCATAACAAGAACTTGACAACAGCAATGGTCACACCAGTTTCCAGCATGAGACGCATGCTGAGGCATTCCTAGATGCAGCAGCACCAGGGCAGTGACATCATGACATTACATGAGGTTGTGACATAACTTCCAGGTTCTCCTGGAAGAGAAGGTAATGGTGATGGCAACAGCTTTGTGATCTTGCTGCTGCCCCATTCCTTCACCTTTGGAGGCTCTTGCTGCTGAGATACGAGGAAGAGGTGGCCTCTACATACCTTCCACCATGGTGCTGCTGCTGCTACTTCTCCCACTGCTGCCATCTTGAATGGACCTCACACGGCACCCCGTTCCTGTCTGGCACCCAGGGTACCTGCCAGTGCTACGCCACTCAAAGCCTGCTCAGTGTTTATGAGGGAGAGTCATATACCATTGGGGTGCACCAGCAGTGAGACCGTGTAGGGAATAGGGCATGGGGGCTTAAATTCTTTGCTTTCTGGAGGGCTGCAGTGGCACTGTGTGGAGAATCTCTGTCCCTTGTGGCACAGTGGCAATCCTTTGAGTCAAGAGTGGTTCCAGTGAGTGTTTGGCCAGTATGTGCAGCAGGAGTCCTAGGCATTCCAGGGGGCGGGATCGGAATTCGTGCTCCCTATTCTTGGCCATGGGCACTATGCTTGCAGCAGGGACCCTTTCTGCAATGCCAGAAGGGCAGTGTCTCTGGCCTGGATGCATTGCAGCAAATTCCCTTCCCCCACTTGGTGGGGTGCATTGTCCACCCCTCCATTGCAGTGGTGAGGCAGCCCCATGCTGTACTCCTTATGATCTTACTGGGACTCCCTTTGAACGGGACTGGGGTGTGATGTAGTCTGTATCTGCATTCCATCGCGTTGAATTGGGTGGTTGCGGGGGTGGGGTGGGGTGTGTTTGAGAATTGCACTTTTCTTCTGTTTTGTGCTTCCCGTCGGTCCCTCCCTGTGTCCAGAGGAGGAAGAATTCTTCAGTGAATCTTAGGGCCTTGGGAAGCCTTGCAATATGTTGGTGCACCAGTGAGCCCAATTCTTCTTTAGAAGGTCGTCCACTAGACAAAGACTTAAATCTTCCTAAGATTACAAACAGGAGCACCTTCTTGAGTTGTACCTTTTCCACCTCCAACGCTAAACCCGTCCATGGGAGCGAAGATCCGCTGCTTACAAGGAAATCCGTTTAGGCAAAACACTAGACAGCTTGATTTGTTTTATTTTTATTGCGGGATCAGCAGCAGGTTGCCGCCATTGCTTTGATTGCTGTCTTTCCCCTTCCCTCCCGCCTCCTCCGCTTTTTCCCCCTTCGTTCTTCCCCTTTCTCTCCATTAGATGGCGCCTTCGCACCTCGTCGGTAACATAAGCACCGGGGCCAAGGAGGTTTTGACCGGGGCGATGTTGCCGCAAATATCATGTGACCTGTATCCCACCGTTAACAGCCCTCCCACGGAAACGCATGCTCGCAGGTGAACCATTACTGAGTGTCGGAAAGGTGAGGTGTTTTTTTTTTTTTTTACTGTAGTTGCTTGCGTGCCACAGAGACCGCGTGCGCAATGTACAGCACGTGACTTCTCCAAGCCAGAACCATGAAGGTAGAATAACTGGAGACGACATGGTATTATTTTCTTGAAGCCATGGGTATACAAATATGGCTGACGCAGATCTTTCCCGCCAAATTGCCGCGAATTCACTAATAAAACTCTCCCTGCACGTGTGTAAAAGTGAATCGCAAGGTCTTTAATAATGCCTGTGTGTTCTGCATATGGGTGCACGAATCGCTGTACGAAAAATGGGATTACTTTGCACAGGTACTTAAAATCATTGTGATTAATTGCTACTGAAAAATATTACTTCCTAAAGTATGCAACCCTTCACAAACTGAAGTAGGTATGAAGAAGTAAAAGGAACTCAATCCACACACAACCTTCAGCAGTGATTTTTCGGATACAAAATGTTTGGTTTGCACGCCAGTAAGACTACACATTTGGCCGCTCATCTGAATACATTACATTACCGAAAGCGGAACTGTTGTTGTTGTGAATTTTACACCAAATGTTATGTGCATGTCAATAAGACTACACATTTGATCATGCTTCCAAATAATATAGGTACATCATTCCGATGCGCATCCGAATAATCACTGCCCACAACCTTCTAAGCAGCACATTTCCCTATACTTCTACTGTAATATTTTCGAAATTCTGAACATTAACAGAATTTGTTTTATGGGGGGGGGTGAGTGTAGAAGTTTAAAAAAATACTCTTAATAGCCTAGAAGTAAAAAAGAATTCCTCTCATATTGACAACTCCTTGTGTTGTACATTGAGAGATTTTAATGTAATTTTCCTACATATTTATCTAATTTTTGCCCACCCTCCCCTTTTTTTCTTTCCTTCCCGTTCACACTTTATTTTTGGTTGTGTAGATTTCAAAAAATAAGTCTGTCAAAACAGTGCAATCCGAGTTTAAATAGACAGCAAGTGGCATTTCGTCCGGTATGTTCAGTAATATAATTACGCGGAATTAAACCTTGGAATTGCATATTAACTCATAATTAGGTTACCAATGATGTTTCTACGCGATCACACGTTGTTATTTTCGTGAGTTTTTACTTCAGGAGTAAATTATTAAGTGCTAAACAGTAACAGAAAAGCAATCTGAAATGCTTGGAATAAAGATTGTTTGGGGCACACAAACATGGCCGCTAAGCCCGCCCCCTGGCTTCACTCGATTCCTATCAATTCAACAGGGATGCCGCAAGAATGTTAAAGCTTCTTATTTAAAGAATAAAGCTTCTTATTTAAAGAATAGCTTCTTGGATGCCGACTCCAGTCAATCAAACCTGCTTGCGGCTGAGCGAAGGCCAAGAAGGTTAGATATTTGACGAAGGCCAGAGAGTTATCTTTACTCTATGACGAAGGCCAAGGAGCTCTGGCGAAGGCAGTTCTTTCATGTTTCCCCGCGCCATAGAGATAGCTCACGTGGCCATCGCGTAGCCAATCACTGTGTGCTTCTGCTACGGCGGTCCTGTTGGTTCAGTTTGTTTCCTAGGAGACCTCTGCCTGCGTTCGCAATGGGTAGGAGTTCACTGTTTTGGGCTCCGTGGAGAGTGCAGCTTCGCCAGGTGAAGTTGCGGGAGGAGATTGTCGCCTCTTGCCCCATTCAGAACAAAGGGGGCTACGTAGCTTAGCAACGAGTCCTTTAAAAAGGGGAGGGGGCGAGAGCAGAAAGGAGGGGGGCTGGCTGTTTCTTTTCCGGGGATCCTGGGGGAAACTTGGGGGGTTGCTTTGACTTCATATGGCTCTGGTTCCTCTCCCCCGCGCGCTTTCCTTGGCCGTTGTCACACAGGTAGTGGTTTGCAAATTACTTTGATAATCTGTGTTAACAATGAGTCAGAACGGTTGGCCCAGAGACGAAGAGGAGCGGCTGGAATGTCGTGGAGTTCTCTCTGGAGTTCTGCTGACCCATTCCCCACCCCCACGTCAGCCCTGAGCTTCGAGTTTGATCAGTGTGCATCGTAAATGAAATGCCTGTATATGTCAAACGCAGAGGTAGAAATTGAGGCAAGCTCAGTCCGTAGCGGATACAAAATCATTGAGGATGGTTAAGTCCCAGGCAGACTGTGAAAACCTCCAGAACTGACAGCGCAGTCGTGTTGCATGATTACTCAGGGTAAGCCCTCCTGTTGAGTTCATTGGGACTTTCCCTCAGGTAATTGTGAGTAGGGTTGCAGCCTGAGCGAAGCAGAATAGCTGATGAAATTCGGTGTTAGAATGCACAAAGCAAAGCAAAATGGGATCTGAACTAGCTGTGATCCTTAGAAAAAGGATGTTGAAGTAAGTGAACCTCAACCTTTTTTGTCCACTTTCTGCAGCTATGAAGAGTACAGATGTAGTGTTAGGAATTAGAAACTGCCCATAAAATTCTGAATGTTATAAAGGTGTTATCAGCACAATTTTATATGTATTTTCTTAGAAGCGAGTCCCATTGATTTAAATGGTGTGTCACTCCCAGGTAAATATATACAGTATAGGATTGCACCTAGTTCTAGAGTTTTTGATTCTTCTATAATATAGAACTGGAGAAAGTAGTAAAACAGCATCTTAAGATGTTTGAGATATTGGAGCAATTTCCCTACAAAGAGAGGCTATAGCCCTTTTTTTTTTGTTAAAATATATGTGTATATACTATATCTATAAGCTATATAGCAGTACCAGTAGTGTTGAGAGAGCAAATAGATAGGAAAATTGTCATAAACTAGAATTTGAGGGCACCCAATGAAGGTGCTTGGCCTATTTCTTTTTATGACACATCAACTTACAAAATTAACTGTAACACACTTATGAAATTCACTATGTGGTGATAGATATTCAAATGGTTTTAAAAGTATTAGACAAAATACTCTGAAGAGTAGTGCAAAAATTATTAGCTATAATAGCTGAGCTGTATGTTCATTTTCAGAGGCAGTTTCTGAGTACTAGATGAATGGGTCAAACAGGATCATGGAGTGGCTACAACTTGCTTCTCAGTTTTCAAGGGCACCTGGCTGGCCACTGTTAGAAACAGGATGCTGAGATCAGCTGGGCCTTTGGCCTGATCAAGGAAAGCTATTCTTATGTCATCACCCAAAGCTAATACTGATCAGATCTGTATACATGTCAGTCTGTTTAGAAATTGAGTTACACAGTTCAAGCAGTATATTTTCAAAGATCTTGATCTCATTTATTTTCAGCATCTAGATTCAGGCTTGCAACACAAACTATAAACCTTTATAGAATGCTCTGCCAAAGTTTGTGTGGTGAAATTATTACACAATGCATAGAAAAATCTGATAATTATATGAAGAAAATATTGTTACAGTTAGATTTTTCTCAAAGGCTGAATTGATGTTGTGTAGCTCTACTTAGTTTTATGTGTTGTCAGTAAAGCAATATTTTTTCTTATCTGTTAAAAAAGGCCAATTAGATTATGTGTCACGAGCAGTGGCATTTGTAATCTTCTTACCATGTTTTTCCATGGGCTTATGTAACAATATCTTGTTTAATTTAATACTGATTAGTCTTTCTTGTTTTATGTTGTGCTGCCAGAGTGCTGTGCAGGTTTCAGTTGATAAAAAAACAAAATTGTGTGTAACGGGAAAGTGCCCAAATTGAGGTGTCAAATTTGGGCAGACAAGTAGTTGTATCCCCCGAGCCTTAAAGTGTCATATTAGGTGCTAATCTGGAAAATGTTTGTTTTTCATTTATATAGTGCAACTCATGTTGACAAATCCTGAATTATTTTAAGCACAACTTGGATATTTGTTTCTGTTCTCCAGTACTGGTTCAACAAGAGATTTTTATTGGCAGGTATGTGTGCCAATATGCTTATATTTGTAATAAGATCTTCTATAAAATTGCCTGGGGGGGAGAGACTATTTTTCCCTATCTACAGATTTGTGTGAAAATGTGTGAGAATACTACTATAAGAAGAAAACTGCACAGACATTTGAACCATACGGCATTGCAAAATATGCTGCCCAAAACAATCCAAGTCCAAGTTCCATTTTTTGTAGCATTAAACAGAAACTGCACTGAATAGCTTCTTGGATATTTAGTTTGATTTTTTATTTAAATATAGACAGAACCATCAGTATGTGTGGTGCTTTACAGAGTAATACTGTATAAGCAAAAGACAAATTTGTATTCCAAGGATGCCTAAAGGTAGAAGAGCTCTCATGTTAAGGCCATAGTTGTATGTGTATGTAGTTGAGCTCTTGTATGCCAATAAAGGTTTTGGGAAACTAAAAAAAAAACAAAACTAGTTGAGCTCTGAGACATTACACAAAATTATATGTATTACCTTCAAAAACTGAACAA
Source organism: Lerista edwardsae (assembly GCA_029204185.1). Classification (NCBI taxonomy): domain Eukaryota; kingdom Metazoa; phylum Chordata; class Lepidosauria; order Squamata; family Scincidae; genus Lerista; species Lerista edwardsae. Next base: position 4,498,746 of record JAJKFI010000012.1, read on the forward strand.
TCTGTACTTTATTTCAGTTCCCAGAGCCTAAGCAGTTTATGTAAAATGGCAATTTATGCATTTTTATAGTTGAGTAAATATAGTGTGTTGTAGATTGTTATACAATCAAATACATGGCTATAGTAATCATATTTTACTTTTTTGTTTAGAATCTGTTTAGTCAGCTCAATGATTTGGAACTTTAAACCCAGTTGCTGACTATGGCTCACCGGTTTTCAAAAGAAGATCTAGATGAACAATTTGAACAGTTTTTGAAAGAGGTACAGTCTTCAACTGTGTATTTTGATTGTAATATTGTGCCCTATTCTAAGGATTTACAGAATACCTGCAGCTTCTAATGCCACCTCAGTCCTGTGGGGCCACCTCTTGCAACTACAGCAACAATCCTATTCTGTTAAGCAGCGCACAGAGTAGAATTCTCAGGCTCTGCTTTATTTGTTTTGCATTGGATGTCATTGTAGGTGGCTGCTGTCAGGCTGGCCATTCTCAAAATGGTGTATTTTTTCCACTGAATCCAAACTTCAAGATTTGTGTAAGTTGTAACAGCTCTGTTCACAGCCTATTTAATGACATCGCGTACAGTATATGAAGCTTTTTAAGTACTTCAAATATGTTATATAAATGATAAGTACTGTCGTCCCTTGATACCTGCAGATATTCCCGGAACCCCCATGAATACCAAAATCAGTGGATACAAAAACATGCAGATTTAGGGCCAACCCCCACCCTCCAATTGGTCAGGTCCAGAGAATTTTCTGATGCCCATGGAGGCCGTGTGAAATTGGGAAACCAAAGTAATGTTTTTATGCCTTATAAGGCATTCTGAAGCCCAGGAAAGTTGCATTTTTTGTGTGTGACCGGAATGGTTGTTCTGAGGCCCACAGAGGTGGCCTCTGCAAGTCTCAGAAAACATTCTGGACCCAAGGTCCACATGGCCCTCCAGGGTTTTTCTTGACATCTATGGATTTTCAAATCTATGGATAATGTGGGCCCACCTGTATTATAAGCTAATTCGTAGTCATTTAGACGTGTACTGTACTTTGAAGTAAACGCTGAAGAAATAAGGGAATCTTATTTCATATAAGTGTGCATAGGATTCAGTGGAATTTATTTGCCATTAAGTGTGGGTAGGTTTATGGCTCTAGCCCTGCTCAAGTCAGTAGACATAAACCTGCTTAAATGTAAATATATCAACTCAAGCAGGTTTTGGACTATTAAATTCCAAGGTTGTATACTGAAGGTCTCATAAAGCAAATTAGTAATTCAGTGGATTTTGATCACATTTTTGTACTCATGATCACGATGGCTTAAGAGTGGTTATCTTTGCATTCTTGTATGTGGAGGGTAATTTTAAACAATGTTAGTACAAAATTAGTGGTTGCAGATTTTTCAAACACAGTAATCTGGAGTAAAATGATGTGTTCTTGGCTACATTTCCTCTGTCAACAGATAACATCATCTATATATATAAAAACAGACGTGGGTATGTGGGTGTGTATGTATGTTATGCATAGGCTCCTCAACACCTGGCCCGATCCGCACGAAACTTGGCAGGAATACACCTTGCGGCCTGGGGAAAAACACTGCGGGGGTCAGACCCCCCTACAGCCCCCGGGGGGAGGGACAGCGAGGGGATTGTATTGGAGTGAAATTGTGCTGCCACCCTGTGGTCACAAAGGATTCTGCGGGTCATGAGCTTGGATTGCACTCACTGAGCTGATACACAGGAAGAGTACTCAAAAACGAAAGTGAAACGTCTTCCCACTGCCTCACTTGCCCAGGCTGGAAAGAGCATGATCCAGAGAGTTCCAACACCCAGTCGGATCGCAGCTGGACCTATTTCCACAGAGCTCACTGGCCACCTCTTCCTGTTTGTCATACTTCAGTGCTATCCTACCACAGGACCTGCAGACATTGTTCAGTGAGTGTGACGGTTTCATTTCGCTCTTTTGCTTGATTGTGTCCCTGTATTCATTCCTTCTCCTCATAGAGGCTTGGGATAATTTGTCCCCCCGGGCAACGCCGGGTCACAAAAAGCTAGTATATGATAAAATTGGCCCCATGATAAAATTGGGCAAATTTAGGAGCTCCCCAGATTAACTTGCAATGTATGAATTATTTTTAATAGAACTCATGGAAAACAGATCTTTCAGTAGTTATTTGTGTTAGAAGAAAAATCTACCTCCTATAAACTAAAGCTTCTGAAGATGATTGATGTGAGATTCATGATAGTAGGCCATGAGCCCCATCCAACTATTCTTATTACATTATTCTTTGCTGGATCAAACTCAAGGACGTGAAGGCTGGAGCAGTTGGTGTGCAGCCATGCCAAGGATCCTGTTGCTGCCTTTATAATTGGATGAACAGCATAAGTAAAAAGCAAAGTCAGTATAGAGATGCTCTCTTGTATCTGCAGGGGCACCTTACCCACACATACAGAAATCGAGAATACAGGGGATCCTGTTTAAAGTAGATGTATGTTATGCATCTGGGCCCATTACCTTCATTTTTCTGTGTTTTTATTTTCTTGCTTAATCCAGGAATGCACCATGTGAACAGGAAGCCTGCATGCTAGAGGGAGGAGATTAACTGAATGTTAGCGGAAGCAGGACAGTTCCTGCTTCCTGTTAACCTTCTGACTGTGTCCCTCTAGTGTATCACGTTCCTGTGTTAATCAAGGAAATAAAATACAGGTTAGCCTCAGTATCGCGGTTATCCATTCCTGAATTCTCTGTGAATACTGAAACCCATGAATGGTCAGGGTCATCAGAGGATCTCTAGCTGCAATCAGAAGTGCCTTCTGTTTGGGTCAAGAGGTGTTCTAAGAAAGCCTGCTGGACCCTTCTAAGATGCACTTCTGGTTTTTTGCTAAACTGAAAGTGCATTTCAGAAGGCCTCCCTGCACCTCAGAAGGCCTCCCTCCTGATGTAACCAGAAGATTCTTCAGTTGCATCTGGAGATATAGTGAGACTCTCCTGACCCTCATTGGGTCAAACCTGCAGGTTTGAACTTGTGGATAAGGAGGGCCACCCTGTACAGAAAAAAAATACGGTAATAGGAGTGGGGTGCCTGTGGAGAACTGCGGACAAGTGAAACAGCAGATAGCAGGGGACGCTTGTACTGAAATTAGTCCCAGTTGGCTTTTCTGTGTTGCATGAGTGTATACCTACTACAGTATAGATGGGGAAAAATGTCCTAAGATCTGTCTCCTCTGTGCTGTAACTTCTAGCAATGGAGTCTGTTTCTCCCACCCACCTTTCCCGCTATATGTGCTTTCTGAAGAATAGCACAGTTACTTGTTTGAAGCAAAAGCAGAAACTCATTTTGTTGCCCAACCTTCTGTGGTTCTTTCCTTTGAAGCTCAGTTTCCACACACTTAAGACTTCAGGGACATTAACAGGAGATGCATACTGGAAGCAAGGAAGAGGTGGAAGCTTTTGCATTTATGAAAAAGAACAAGCTTTCTAGTTGGGATTTTAATCTGACCTGCAGAGTGTTGATGATATTGCAATCCCTTTTTAAGCACAGTGTATCTGCACACTCATGTTCTGAGATGTTGTGTGTCATTGATGAGGCAACCTGATGTATTAGATGAAATACATCTGTTTTTAGATGTTATTGATCAGTTAGCATTCAGCAAGAGAAGAATTATATAGCCAAGTCCTATGCATGTCTACTCAGAAGGACGTTCCATAGGCTTCAGTGGGGCTTACCCCCCGGGAGAGTGTGTATAGGATTGCAGCTATAGTTGTTTATCACCAAGTCACACTCTGTCCATCTGCTCTATATATACAATATTCTTGCATAGGAATGTACAGGGTTGTTGTTGTTTTTTCAAACCATGTTAAGAGGGTACACTTAGAAAGGCCAGATAACTTGGGTTTCTTCCCTCCCTCCTCAGTATTTCTGTAAGTGGTCAGTCAGGCAATGGATATATTGGAGATCTGTACTGGCATTTTTTCTGTAAGTATTTGCTTTCCCAGCTGGTACTGAGTATTTGAAGTTGACAAGATGGCTGGACATAGAAGGTTTCCAGATCCCAGTCACAACATCTGGGGAGGTTTGAGTTTCTCTACTTACAATACTCTGAGGAGTATCAGCATCATCCCAAGTCCCACTTGCTGAACAGAAAATGTGGTTAGTCACAAAAGAAATAGCACGTGTTAACAGAACTTGCATCAGACACCTGTCATTAGCTCCCAATTCTGTTGTTTTATATCATGGGGGCTGCTTTAGTACTTATACTGTGCCTTTAAAAAGCAGAACTTAACTTCTTTATTTATAGGATATACATTAAACTTAATGAAAAAGTAAATCTGTTTTCTCTGGTTAGTTCAGCAGCTTGAAAGAGCATAACTATGTGCTGTTCTTTTGATTTTATAGCTCACAAAGGACTGCCTCATATGTTTTTGCTACACTCACTGTTCTTTTGACTAGAAACGATGTATAAGCTGCATGTGGATCACTATGTGTGACCATTGCACAATCGTGTATTTGGCCAGTTGCAGCTTCCCACAGGCAATATGTAATATACGTTGTGATCCACATGTGGATTGCACATTTTTTCTTATATGGAAGTGGTTTCACTGTGTGAAAAATTTGTAAATTTATGCTTATTCTTATGAAATTGCAAAGTGTACTACAAGGATTGCAGTAACCTTGCAAATAAGTTTGTAAAAACTACTAAATGAGCATTTGACGTGCCCACATACCACACATACAGTGTATGACCAGTGGGGCTGGGCCTCACATCCTGGAGTGGGTCCCCCTGTTTGTTGGGGGTGATAAGCATGCTGCCCAAGCCCTCAGCAAGGAGTGCTGTGCCGCCTTTGGTGACAGATGGACCCGTCCACCCATGCAAATCTCCAAAAAGCTGCAAATGGTGACCCCGGAAGCAATTTGCTAATCTAGCTTCCAACCTGATTTGGTACTGAAATAGCTTTGGTTACTTTCATGAATAACATACACTGGTAACTAGACAGAGTGTCTCTGTTGGTTTTGCTCGGTCTCTCTGTGGCATTTGATACTATTGACTGTGTAGCCTTCTGGGCTGTCATGCTGGGGTGGGGTGTAGCTACCTATGCGATTGTGATTTTTTAGGAATAATACCATCATGTTATAACTTTATCATATGGGGGGTGTAAAAAATTTATGGGCCCCGGGTGTGAAATGACCTAGTTATGCTACTGGGGGTGAAACTAGTGGGCCCTGATTTTCCATGGTTATGGTCATTCATGGAGTATAAGTTCCAGAAGGTGGTGCTGGGGGGATTACCTGCTTGTCACCTTTGGGGATGTAGTAGTGAGGGGATCTCATCCATGAAGGTTGGTATTGGGTATCATCAATATGCAGTTAACATTAAACGTTATGTATCTTCAGCATCCTCAGCTGAGGAAATGGTTGCTGTTCTACACCAGTTTAGAATTAGTCTAAACCAATCCTTGGAGTCAACAGGATACAAGTGGTGGGGGAATGAACAAACTGAAATTAAAATCTAGATAAGAGGCCGATTCTGTGTCAGCCTGTTCTAGACTGTCCTTGAAAGAGCAAGTTTGAAGTTTGGGAGTACTCTTGGACTCAGATTTGCCCCTGGATAGCCAGGTGGTGACTGTGGTGCAGGGTTCCTTTGTGCAGCTTCAACCGCTGTACCAGCTGTGCCCACTTCTGTCTTGGATGGTCTTGCAATGACCTGTATGGCTTGGTCACCTCATGATGGGATTACTGCAGTGGTCTTCCATATGAGTTTCCCTTGAAGACTTTTTGAAAACCTTTGGCTGGTACAAAATGCAGCTACTTAGGTTTTGCCAGTGTAAAGTTTTATTATTTGATGTTGTGGTTCCCTTGACTGCCAGTTTGTTTCTGGGCATGTTTCAGGATGACATTATTACTTTTAAAACATTCCATGGCTTAGGATAAAGATATTTAAAAGGCTACATTCCTTCACTTGAAAAATACCCTCCTCATGATATATGAGAGGAAAGCTCTCTCATGTTTCCTGCTGCCTTTTGAGGATAAGCTGACATTGATAGCTGAGAGGATCTTCTCGGAGGTTACCCCCATACTGTAGAAATCTACAAAATGTGCATCTGTCCTCCGCCTTGCCAGTGTTTTGCCAGTGTTTTTTCAGGAAGCATTTCCTGTGTACTCCTGATTTTATTTTTTATTCTGTACTCCTCAGGTTATTTTCTTCTGATATTTTGGTGTGTTTTTTGTTGTTATTGTTATGTAACTTTTTTCTCCTGCACTGTATGCATTGTTTAAGTGAGTTTGAGTGTTGTAGTGGGATAATGTCATACATTTTAAAAACAAATATAGACATACTTCTGCGGGGAGGAGGAAGAATCAACTCTCTGTTAAAATACAAAAAGAAAAACATGCTGCACTTTACTCTAGAGAATTACTTCTCTGGTCCTCAGACAAATTACAGGCCAAAGTAAAGTGTTCACAAAGTGAAGCATTTGAATTTTAAGCGCATGCTTAATTCCCCTTGAAATATCTTGGACTTAAACGTGCCTCATTTGGCCTAGGTCAGAAGTAGCCAACCTGCTGCATGCCATGTGGCACTTTTAATGTGTAATGTGTAGTCTTTGAGTGTGATACCCTACCTGCATGTGGCTGGGCTGGGTTGCCTCATGCTGTTGAGAAGAGGTTGGAACTGACACTGATTATGTCTAGTGGCAGCCAGACCTACAATGGCTCATCCTGCCAAATACGGGATGCAGCAAGTATTTGGCACAACAGGATGAAGCACAACAGGCCTGGCCGCTACTGGAGGCAAGCAGCATCGGTTCCCACCCCCTCTCAGTAGCACAGGGCGTCCTGGCCAAGCTGCATGTAGCTGGGATCCACTGAAGACTTTGACCACGTTGCTGATGAGGGATTACCTTTGCTGCGTGAACCACTTGGAAAGTATCTGCGTGCCACTAGTGGCACGCATGCCGTAGGTCAACCACCCCTGGCCTAGGTTGTGCCCTATTTTATGATGAACCCCTAAAAATGTTGGCGCATTTTATAATTAGTCAGCTTCTTTTTCAGTCTCTTTCAGATGAATCATTTGGAAATGAGCCAAAGACAAAATCCAGTATTCTTGAGTCTTCTGGGCAGGCCAGGAAGAAGGAACCAAAGAAGCAACCTGTGCCCTGGTGGATATCAGAAGATGATTCAGATGACAGTAGTGAGTTCTATCCTGTTCTATGGAATGTCTCTATTATTTGTGGCCACTAGGTGTCAGTCATGATCTTTTGAGATCAAATTTTTTACACAGACTTTAGCTTCTGACTGTTATGAAGTAATTTTATTTTGAAACTAATGTTTGTAAAAGATAAAACATTCAGATCTCTTCAGAAGCTATGATTGCAATTAACTGTACAAAACATGCCTCTGCCGGCAGAACAGAGGTCCTGAATGCAGCTTGATTTGACTTGTGCAAAGTTCTTGCACAAATCTTGCTTTAAGAAAATCTGCTTAGCATTGTGAAGTCCATTGATACAAATATTCTCTCAGTGACAATTAGTATCAACTATGCATTACATTTTGAAACACAAGCACAATTGGAGGTCTGAAAATTGTGTGCGATTGTATCTTAAGGCATATATTCGGAGGACAGAAGAGCTACAGAAGAAAATCAGCAAATAACACTTCTTTCTCCTCGTGCAAAAGGTGCTTCTGCTCACAGAAGACCTTAGGATACAAGCCTTGATGTCTAAGGGCTCAATTCTGATTCCTCCAGCGCCCACAGTAAGAGCATACTGCTGGCGCTGGTATCGCAAACATGCTGTAAGACATGTCCAGTGCGGGCGGTTAGGCTTTCCTGTCCACACGGTCCCAACTGTCCGACCTCACCGCCCAAAGGCAGCAATGCAGGACCGGCAGGCGGTGAGTTTGCTTGTCCCCAACATTGCATGGTCTCTGAGCTGACAGGCAGAGAGGGATGGGACCACAGCAACCTCCACCACCAGATCCTGACCTCCATATCAGGCCACACAGTCCAACATGAAGGACTTCATGCCTGTGCTGGCTAAATTGCCGGTGCAGACTTGAGGTGACCCTTGGCGGGTCTCCAGACTTACCCGATGGAAGGTGATGAATGAACCCATTCTCCTGAGGTGCTTCCAGCAGCTGCCTGGCTACCGTGGGTTGCAGTGGCAACTGTTTGGCTACTGCTGTGCCTGCAGTGTCCAAGCAGCTCAGGATGTCAGTTGTTTAGCTAAGGGGTCAAAGGGTCACATGACCCTGGATGGCACTCTCCTGGGGGTGGTAATGCCTCCCCTGGGCTGCTTGCCCCCTCACTTGCAACCTTGACTGTACAGTGCCAAGGAAAGCTCTGGAGGGGGGGCAGAACCTGCTGCACCCGGAGCCTTCCTCAGCATGGCATAGTCCGAGTAAGTTGCTCTGACTGCATTGAGAGGCTCTGGGGGCAGACAAAACCCACCTCCGGAGCCCTTCTCAGTGCAGTCAGTTGGCTGCACTGGAAGTAATTGTGGTAATATCATCATGTCACCACAATTACTTCTGGATTGGGGCATGGGGCAGCAGGCCAGTTGGCTATGCCACTGTTCTAAGTTGAGCTGAAATGGGACAAAGTTCTGATTTTGTTCCTAGCTGTATTGTTATCATAATTTTAGTTCTACAGTGCAATCCAAAATAAGAAATAAGGGGTTCTGATTAGCTTATAAAGAAGAGCATTCCTCTTCTGTCTTCTGGAGAATTTCTCTAGTGCAACCTAGAACCTCTCCAGTAGGCTCATAAAATTTATAGGCAAGGGCCCATAGCTCAGTAGGAAACACATGCTTTCATGTAGCTGATCCTAGTTTCAATCCATGGTGTCTCCAGCTAGGACTGAGAGAGACCCCATCTGAAACTTTTAAGAGCCACACTGTCACTTGGTAGACAGTGCTGAGCTCGATGAACCAGTGGCCTGACTCAGTATAGGGAAGCTTCCTATGTAATTTGGAGGTCTGCAGTCCTAAACAGATTTCCTATGCAGTGAGTCATGTTGAAATCAAATGAACATACTTCTGAGTAAACATGCACTAGCTCATCCTGTGTGTCAGTTCATAATATTCATTGAGAGCCAAGCAAGTGATAGGATGTTAGTCTCGGGGCAAGCCTTAAGTGTGACCAATTTCATCACATTGGACACTGCACTTTGCCTCCACACACACACACACACACACACACACACACACACACACACACACAC
>JAJKFI010000012.1:4507957-4566094 GCA_029204185.1 Lerista edwardsae
CACACACACACACACACACACACACACACACACACACACACACACACCAGCACAGTGAGTATGTCACGTGCTGCTGCAGCCCGGATCTCCATGTGCTATAAGTTAGTGGGACGAGCAGAGCAGATTTATCTTGGGCCCTCCCAACCTGCTCTTGACTCAAAATGGCCCACAATGGACCTTCTAAAAGCAGTTGGCAAGGATGTCATCATGTCACTACCAACTATTTCCAGGTGCAAGGGTTTGCATGCAGCACCACAAACAATCTTCTTGGTGACTGTGGGGCCCCACACGAATGCCCCACATTCGGCTGCACCACTCCTTGAGGCAGCCCTGGTTAGTCTGCATACTAAAAACAGTTCCTAACTTAGCTGCAATGTGTGACAATGTCAGTCCTGTATAATGGAACTAAGATATTTTTCTGATCCTAATAGATTGTTACGCTGTGTCTGCGCAGTAGTAAATATAGTTCTAAATTCCTGCAAGCATAATAATAAATGACCTAGTTTCTCTTCTGCCTTCTGTTTCAATTTGGTTGTCAATTAGTGTTCCAGGCCCTAGCTCTGGCTGTGGAGTGGAAGATCTTGGAGATCCGAGAAAGAAACAAGTCTAGTCCAAAGTTGTCATAAAAGAGCTTTATTTGTCTAAAATCTAAGAGCACAAAACGTACAGAAGCATTTTCAGGTGACTCAATGGGCAATGCAGCCTACCAGAGTCTAACAGGGCCCAAGAACAACAAGCTAAGCTAACCACGAGATTATATAGGCTACTCCTTCACTTGATCATAATTTGCAAGATTCATTGGCAATGGGGTGATGCTAATGAAAATATTACTTGGAAGCATCCTATCACACAGGTGCAGCACATTTGGCTAGGCTGATGCAAGCAAGAGATAACTATAGGCCTAAAGTTTCTGGAGAAAACACTAGGTAGTGCCTTCAGCTCTTCCCACCCTGATAGCACTGGGTGGTGCACGCAGCTGCTGTTGAGGTCATTTGCTTTGAGTCCGTCTTTTCAGATTCTCATGAGAATAGTCCAGTGGGAAAGCAGGCAGCTCTCAGGGGGTAGGAGACACAAGATGACTGCCAGGCAGGGGAGATGGTTGCTGGGAGCTACAATTAGGAACAAGAGGCATGCAGATCCAAGTTACTTTTAGGACCATTGAAATTAAATTGTTTTGCCAGAAAAATTGCAACTTTTAATATAAATCAAACAATTATTAATACATAAGAATGAAACTTGATTTGGTTTCTCAAGTTATAACAATTTTCCATGAAATCTTCTAATCTCTGTATTTTTCTGAACCTTTTCTGAGCCTGTAGTTTCTGTTTTGAAAAAAAAAACACCTTGCTGAACTCCACAACATGATTTTCATCAAGTCTGCTGAATTAAGTTTGTAGTGCTTCAGATGCTCATAATGTAAAGACCCTATCTTTTTATATGAAGCAACTGTAAATATGTTTCTATAACATTTCAAATTTTAGACTGCTTGTGTTTAGGAGCTACTAGGCTGCCTGTTGTGGGGAAATACTTTTATTTAACTTGAATATCACAAGATCTTAATTATCATGAGATATGCAACAGCCATGGATATATGGCACAATGATTGCTGTACTCTGCTTAGCTTTTGTTTGGTTACAGTTATCAAGACTACTTTTGAATATATGGGTTTGAGGTTCAAAACCTAAATAATTCAGTTTGTTGTGTATTAATGGTGGAAAGTACAAGTTTCTGTTCAAGGAGCAAAACAGCCTTATAAACAAAGGTATTTGGATCTCCTTGACAGACTGTCTGATAGAAGCATCAGCATTGCTGGGTTATTCCCACAACAGATAGAAAGTCGAAATATGTTATCCAGGCAATCTAAGACACCCTGGTTATTTGTATAGCTAGAACGGTGTTTTTCCACGTAAGGGTTGAAATATTGATGTGAAGGCTCCCTAATAGTTTAGGAGCTTCCAGCACCAACAGAGACCAAGCCAGATCACCAGTCCAGTTGCATGTGGTGGTGCGTTTCCACATGCTCTGATCAATCTTGAAATGGTGGAGGATGGATGATAGTGCTAGTTAGGAATGTTAATCTGAAAATGGAGCAAGCCACTCATGTGGCAGACTGAGTGGATGTAGAAGTTTCTAGAGGTTTTCCACCCTAACACACTTGAGTGTTTAGATTGTAGGAGTGGTAACAGCCAGGAAAGCATCTCTACAGCTTGTTGTATAAATTGCAGCATAAATTGCAGAGGTTAGAGGTGTACCTTCCTTGTATTCTTTCACACTTGGTATGTTAAGTGAGAAATGTCTGTACACTGTTTCTTTTTTCCTCTTTGATTTTAATATTTCTATCTTTTATGTTGTGCTTGGCATGTTTGATCACCAGTGCAAAATTTTCTGTTTTCTGCTCTCCTTGGCTTTCTTGTTTCTATCTTATTTCCCAAGATCCTAAGTTTATCAAACAAAGGAAGAAAATAATTGGGGGGAAAGATGAACTGGTTGAGGATGGTGAGAAGAAGATGCCACTTTCAAATGACCAGTCTGGTACTAGTTTAAATTTCCTGTTCGTAGATATCAGCTTGGTGTTGTGTGTTTCAAAAACAAAAACAAACCTTTCCCAATAATAATGCCTTTCCTTTGTTTGATTGTATATTTTCTAATCAAACAAAGTTGATAGTTATTTGTGTTGTTGCTGAAAATAACTGGAGAACAATGTATAGATTTACGTACAACCTTGATGTATTTTAGTATTCTGTGATCTTTCCTAGAAACAGAACCTGCGCAAGTTTGACCTGTGTAGCTCCTTTGCTATTTCCAACAGTTAGGCTGCTCAGCAACACCAAGCTTCCCATCACACAGGGAGAGGCAGGACTATTTTATATATACCAACCAAAGTCAGAATGGCAGCCTAGTAGACCAAGCAGAAACCCAAAAGAGGCACAGTTGGGGCTTTTTGGAACCAATTAGTTACATTGGGAGACTGAACCAAAATCTAGTCAATTTAATTCTACGAAGTTTCCCACTGCTGAGTAAAAACGCTGAAAAGTATTTTCAACATTGATGAGTGTTTCCCATCACTTGGTGTACAGTGGACCCTCTGTAATTGCAAGCTTGGCATCCATGGATTTGAGTATCTGCAGTTGTAGAACCTATGGCTGGAGGACCTCAGAGGACCTTCTGGACATAACCAGAAGTGGCGTCCAGTCAGGTCTGGAGGTGTTCTGAGGCCCAGGGAGGCTCAGCAGCTGGCGCAAATCAGAAGTGCTTTCCAGTCATGTCTGGGAGGCTTCTGAGGAGCCCGGCGGTCATGCATGACCTCCAGAGGGCCAGGCACAGCAGCCAGGTAAGCAACTGTGGCACCATGCCCCCTCCCCCCCAAGTTCATTATCTGCTGAATTCAGTATCTGCGGGGTGGGGAGGGGCCTCACTGTACCTTCTTTGCGGTGGGGTGGAGATCCTTTCCTGCAAATCAGCAGAATTTACTGTTATAGAAGAAAATGAACTGACAGGAATCAGGAATGGTTGAGAACTGAAACACAATGATTAAACTTTTAGTTAATACTCATTTTTAAATAATAAAACATATTCTTAAAAATCTGATGGTATGCCTTGAAAATTTTAGCACCTTGTCAGTCTGCCGCAAGATTGAAAGGTTGAAAATGGCTGTTCTAGCTTTTTTCAGGCTGCTTTTAATATAGGTAAAAGCAGTTTTCAATATAGGTTGCAGTTTTCATTTCTTCCCCTTGCATGAAAAACATTTTTTGGGTTTAGTTTTACTTCTTTCACTGTAGCTCCAGGTGTAGAGCAACCCTTTCATGAACCAAAAGCACCTTTTACTTGCAAACTGTTATTCTGGGACCCAGCCCGTTGCTTTGTAGTCTCTCTCGTGTGTGTTAGCATCATGCCTGTGTGATTGTTTTGTGAAATAATGTTTAGCTTTTATAAGGAAAGAAGAGCTGCAGATTTTAAAAGTTGTAATCTGTAACATCAGAAGCTTTGTAAATCTAATTGCTGACCTTAGACATTTTTATTTTCTTCTTAGCCACTGACTCATTTCAAAATACTGCACCTGTTTTGTAATCTTGGTAAGAAATATTAATATTTCTTACCAATGTTTACTGTTAAATTTAACTTTGGTAGTATATGAATAGCTCAAGCTACTATTGTATCCTATGCTATCTGACCCCTTTCTCAGTCAAATTAATGCATATAATACCACTGAAAATATTAAATAGGGAGCATGGTACACACAGTTTTTCAACCAAGCAATCCAAATCTTATTATTTTTAGAGATGCCATCTAATTATGTATTAGTTATTGGCCTAATTCAGACAATCCAACAGACTATACTTTGTTGCAATGTTAATAAGTCTGCAGTCAAGGGGGAATGGAGCTTTGGGATTTCTGCGACAGCAGGAGCAGAGAAATCATGAACAGGAGCACTTAGATGCTGGCTTGGAAACTTAAAAAAGAACATTAAAATATAAGGAGCATAAGATTCAGCAGGAGGGAAACTGAGAAATTTGCATAGGGCCTATGTTAATTTTAGGCCACCATCTTTCCCAAGAACTACCTGAAAGATAGCAAGTAGCTCATATTACACAGGCAGCCGACTTACAACTAGCACTGGCGCTGCCAGACTGCATGGTGTGTGCTGTATCTAGTGCTAGTTGGAAGCCAGCTGGAGGTCTCCTCAGGATGAGGATATATTTTCCCCACTTACCCCAAGTAATGCCACAGCCACTGGGGCTACTCGGATCTCCACTAGCTATATAATTGGTAGAAGTCTGAGCAGCTCAGTGCAATGGCAAAAGGCCTGGGAGGGGGGTTAGGATACAGCGGCAGAGGCCTCTGCCAATTCCACTCCCTCCTGGGCCCAATCTGCCCATTCTGTCCCCTCACCCAAAAATGCCCCCTCCTCACCTATAGAACACTCTCCTTCTTCCTGCCCCTGCGAATCTCACAGCATACTTAACTTCCACTGGTGACCCCTGAGCAGGATGTGATACTGCTGCAGCTGACTCCTGAGTAGCCACAAACTTGCCTTATGGCACATTTGCTGCATCCTAGGCCAGCAGAGCAGTGGCCACACAGACGGAAGGGTGAGTTTGGATTGCCCTGTCAGGCTTTAATCCTATGCAAGTTTAACTTAATAAATAAGTCCTATTGAACACTATTTCGAGCAAATGTACATAGGCTACCTCTCCAATATACTACTTACGTTTATTGCTGACATTTGTACCTAACCCTGTTTTTCAATTTCTGTTTATTTGTTTTAAAACTGTTTTAACTGACTGCAGGGATCTGAGGTAAAACGAGTTAATCCTTTCAGTGAAACATAATAAATTTCAAAGGAGAAATAAGTGGCAAGGGAAGAGCAACTCTCTGATAAAGAAATTTTGATTTTATTTTTTTAAAATACGTAGTCTTAGTGGGGCATGGCTATGGGGAGAGGTGTCATGGTGTACTCCTGTAGTTCAAAATTCCTGCTCTACTGATCGTGACTGAGCCAAGACGCCAAGTTCATAACTTACTTCCTTTTCCTCATCCTCTAACTTACCTAGGTGAATCAAACATTTCCTGGTTTCTTTATACCATAGTTTTCTGTAACTTCTGGACTATGGAACTGTGATTAACGGAATTGTGACAAACCAGGTTACTAAATGACTAATTACGCAATCCTAATCAGCGCCAGACTGACGAGGCTGACGGGCCAGCGCCATATCCTAGTGCTGCTTAGGAGAGGCTGCAGCCTCCCCGCAGCAAGGGAGTGTTTGTTCATTTACCGTAGAGGAGGCTCCAGCCTCCCCTATGCGCTTCTTGGATCTGTGCCTGCTAAATAGCAGGTGCAGATCCGAGGGGACCGCACGGCCTGAATTGGGGCTGCGCAGCCTCCCGGATGGGCTTAGGAAGCGTATGGCCGCCTCCCAAGCCCGCCCACATCCTGCCCTTGTCCCACCCACACTCTCCCTCCCCCCAGCCAATCCCTGTCCCAGAATGGGATGGAGCCTCCTTCGTGCTGACCAGCTTCGGTCGGCGCAAGAGAGGCTCAGTGCAGGATCAGCGCTGCCTGCAGCCCCAGTTCTGTTGCTGTAGCACCAACGTGGTGGTGCCGATCGGCGCCCCCGCTTCAGTGCTAAAGACGTTGCGCCAATGCTACAATGTAGCTTTGGCGCAATGGACAGGGTAGGATTGCTCTGTAAATGGTACTAAACGACCATTTGGAAAGCATCCCAAACAGCTTGAAGAAACCAAGAAATGTTCAATTAATCTGAGTTTGCAGATCTGGAAGGAAAGCAGGTGCATGGACTTAGTTGGTTTGTTCAGAATCTAGCTGAGCCATTTCATTGTAATAATATTACAACTATGGTCAGCTTGCCTATTAAAACGCCTTGAATCCATGGAAAAGGCTGTATATACATACTATAATAAATAACATGATTTATCCTTCTCTTTCATCCCTAACCCATTACTCCTCAATACTTGTGAATATTTTGTGTGTAGTTAAAGCAGCTACTCCTAAACCCTTTTCAAGTGCATCTCGCAGCAAGGCACTGGCTAAATTCAAAATGCTGGAAAAATCCCTTAAGGCAAAGGAAAGTTTGCATTTAAGCACTGAAGAAATCGCTGCAACTGACCACCATGGCCATACAGACGGTAACAAACCTACCTGGGTTTTTCAATATGGTTTTTTAAAAAATTGAAATGTTCGTTGACCCTGTATCAAAACTGTTTAGGGCCCAATCCTATGCTGGGGCAATGCCAGCGACTGCCATGCTGCCCTGGCCCCTCTGGGTGCTGGGGAGGTTTAGGATTGGGCTGCTTGTTTAGTAAACAAGGCTCTAACTTTGTGGCCAGTGAGGGAATCTGTTTTGCAAATCCATCTTGCAGCCTACCAATCAATCATTGGGGACACTTAGCTATTGGATATGAGCCATAGCTTGGCAGTGTAAGAGCTAACAGGGACTGAAGGCATGTTATCTTTAATGCAAGTTATCTAATAAGTGAAATTGGTCTATTATGTTGGCATACAGTAGAGTCTGAGTAGAAAATATTTTGAAGGAAAGAGTAACGGCTGGAATCTAGAGACCACCTGCAAAAGCAGAATGCACTTCCATGCATGAATTAGGGTGCTGGTGGGGATGTTGAGTTTCACTTTCAGATGCAGCCTGCTCCAACCTTCAGCTGTGGTGTGGCTTCTTTAGGGAGAGAGATTCATGGCGCTTCACTGAGAAGAGCAGAACATAAGACCTTTACACTTTGAGCCAATATGTAACAGCATTCACCAATGCAATCTTACCGACCTAGCTTTCAGAAGATTCATTGTAAGTATAGAGATTGATATTTTCCTTCCCCTGTCTTTGGTTTAAGGAATGTATGGTTCAAGTGGTAGTTTTCTGAAATCTCGACGACTTTCTCGTTCTATTGTGGAGGTGGATGAAGATCATGTAGAAGGCATTCAGCTCCAGCGAACTGCTGGTGTTTCTGTCTCTTTAAGCAGAGATAGTCTGGAAGGTAATGATAAACACTCATGCTTTCTTCTCCCTCACTCCACTAGATTTTAACTAGATATCATTAGTGTTGCAGTTCTGACCCACTCCTGAGTTCACTGACCTTACATTTCTATACTTTGGAGGTAATAAACCAAAAGGAGAATAAAAAGGCTAGATGGGGTAAGGAGTGTTCAATTCCTTCATACAAAAAGCCCACAGGACTACTGTGACTTAATAAAGCATGACAATTTATTAAAGACTATAAAAACCAGTTCCAAGCCACAGAAAGGCAAATATAATTATTTATAGAGAAGTATACATTCAGTACAAATAAAAAAGAAGCAGGGCACAAAATAACTGGCTCCTGAGCTTACCCATACCTCCAGCTATCAAAAGCCTCTCCTCCTCCTTGCTTAAAAACTCTTTTATAGCTCCAGGCTTTAGCCAGATCAGCTGGCCAGCATTCCCCTCTTCATAATCATGGTACCTTCCTTTCAGTTGGTACAAGGAAGAAGTCAAGGTAAGGCCTTAAAGGGGCCAGTAGATTTATTATAGTTCTTTACTATATATCGGATATAGCGCTATATCCAGTGCAGGTTAGGAGCAGACTGGAACCTTCACAGGGCAAGGGCACATTCATCCCCTTCTCCTGGGGTAGGCGCCAGCTGCCTTGATGGGCCTGCTCGGATCCGCACTTGCTGTCTAACAGGAGCAAGTCTGAGCACGCCATGCGGTCTGAATTGGGGCCCCCGGTTTGGGGATGGTATTGATGATATATGGTGTCATTATTTATCTGAGCTCTACCTCGTATTCTTGTTTTATAGCTGTGTCTGACATTAAGCAGTCTTTCACTATAATTAATCACATGGAAATTAATAAAAACTAATGTTGTGCTCTGAATTAAGTATATTCTGTTATTCTTAAAATCTAGATTCAGTTGTGGCTTCAGGACACAATGAGCAGTTTGGAGGCGTTGGACTGGATACTTTGGAAGAACAAGAAGAAAAGGAGAGATTCTTTGCTAACCTTGAGAATGGGGCATCATCCACCATTGACTACTCAAGATTAAATAAGGAGCTGGACTCCAATGATTCTGAAGCGTTACAAGCATTTCTAAGGTAAATTCAAAAAGATCAACAACCTAAACTCTCAACAACACTAGTATTCAAAATTAACAGTATTACTATTCAGCCAGGCCATCTTCATTCCTGTTTAAGGAGGAATTTGGGGGTAAATACTGTAACAACATACCAAATACTGTAACAACAAAAAAATATACTGTTAGTGCTGGACTAGACAGATCTTTGTGCTGAATCAGCCCATGATGATTTTCCGTATTCAGACAATAACATGCTGCCATATGTGTTTAAACTTTTCTGCACAAACAAAATAAATTTGCTGGTTATCGGGTTTTGTTTTATTTTTATTTTTAAATGGATGGTTCTGGGTCCCCAAATAATCTTTCCTGGGTGCTGAAGTGATGTAACACAATATGCATGAATATGTGCAGAGTACCTATAGTCATGCAATTCACTGGGCATGTCTTGAAGAATTCGTTTTAATTGTATTTGTTTCAGTCATGAGCCTTAATAAAAACAGAAAAGGTATACAGTCAGTTCTCTTTATAGGCAAATTAGCTGTCCATGAATTCACTTATCCGTTCGGGGCAGAATTGCCACCTGCCTCTGGCTATCTGTGAATACTGTGCTTCGCTTAGAATGGGGTGAGTGGCTAGGCACAGCCACAAGCCAGGCAGGTGGGAGTGAGAGGGGTTGCAGGAGGACCAGCGACAGTGGCCTTGTGAACAGAAGGCTGGTGCCATGCAGGGAGAAGAGGAAGAGACACCTATACAGTATGCAGTTGATGTGTGGAGGGGGTTGTGGTAATCAGGTCCAGTCAATTATATCCCTCCCTTTTTTTTAGAATGCTGTCTGGTTTGGGTCAATTTTCAACATCAAACGGGCATTTGTATTGACCCGTGGAAAACTGTTGGACACATTTGTGTCCACTTCCAGACTTCCCCCACCATTTTCGGCACAATCTCAGGGATTCCAGGTGAACCTTCACAACCCTGGCAATGATGACTAGAGGTCTCTGGAAGGCAACCTGAGGGCTGCTCTAGGGCCAGCAAGAGGCAGATGGTGGAGGAGGAAGAGTGAATCAACCCCCTACCCACTGCTGAACTCTTAGGCCTCACTGTTGGGCCAGCAATCTTCAATGAAACAAGGTATAGCCAGCACAGAGGAGGAAGCAACAGATGTTGAGGAGTCCTCACCATCATCCAACCCCATAGTATCCAAAGAAAGATTCAGGATCATTGTTCATAGAGCGTATAATGAAGAGGGTCCCCTAACCCTATTTTTCCCCTAGGCTCAATGACTCGGTAATATGCTAATTCAGTATCCATGAGGCAATTCAGGAACCTAACCCTAGTGGATAATAAGAATTGACTGTATAGATATAATGGTGCGTACTTCAGTGCAAGTATCTGTCCTGCTATTCACTGAGAATATGGTGCTATTTTTTCTTGTGCAAGTTTAATTGTAAAGACTTGCTATGTGTTAATTATAAAAAACCAAGTCCACCATTCACATGTGACTGTGATCCAACCAGAATGAATGCATTCAGTCATATCTAAGCTTGTTGTGTTTATTTACAAGTTCCGGTATTTTTGAAAAGCCGTGGTGTCAGTATTTGAACTACATCTTTAGATATGTTATGGATGAGAAATATGGAGCTTTTACACAATATCTGAAGATACATCAGCTGATGACATCAGGGAGGGAGATGGCTGCCTGCTGAACAAGCGGAAGCACGCAGGAAGTTTGACTACCTTAGTCGAAAAATTTGTGAGCGTAAATTAGGCTTGGATATAAATTCAACAAGCTCTTCCATGTTCTTCCAAAAACATCTAAATCAAATGCTTGCAAAACGAGAGGTGCTGATACTTGTCTGTCTATGTACAGTTCAGAATACTTTTTAATGTTTAGAAAGACATGCTATGAATTGCCATAAAAAGGAGTCCAAATTATAAACTTAGGAAATATCTCTTTACTGAGTGATATTTATAAGTAATATTCTCACTTTTAGTAGAAACCACCCAGAGATGAAAGTGATGGAAGAAGAAGGATGTGAAGATGAACCCAAGAATAATGAAAAATCTGGTACCTGTACTTTAATGATGTTCAAATAACATATTTAATCCTTACATTGTACAGTTTATGAACAATAATTAACATGGAATTATGTGCTGTAGTGTAGGGTGTTGTGACAGCTAATGTTACACTTTGCTTTTAAAAATAACTTAAGTTGAGGTCATTGGCTCAAAGGAAGGGATATATTGATCTATATTGATCATCTACTGATACAGGAAAATAGTATGTTTGTTTCTGTTTGTCTCTTCCAAAAAAACTGTAATTAACCTTGTGTTTTCCATTCTAGGTGATTATAGTGAAGATTTTGAAGAGGCTTCAGAAACTAATAATAAAGTTGAACAAGCTTTTTCGTCAGAAGTTAATGTAAGCATTCTTTTTGGGGGGTTGGGGAAATCCCCAGGTTTTGGGGGCTCTCTGTTCATCTGGGGGAAGGGGCTTGTTTCCCCAAAGAATTTTCTTTCTGCCTGGCCTCTCCAGCTTTGGATGACAGAAGTCACTCAGGGCCCAATCTTATTAAATTTTCCAGCCTTGGTGCAGCCATGCCAATGGGGCATGTGCTGCATCCTGCAATTGGGGGTGGGGGCAGACAGCACAAAGCCTTCTTCAAGGTAAGGGAATGTTTGTTTCCTTACTTCTCAGCTGCATTGCACCTGCATCGGTGCTGGAAAGTGGGATAGGATTGGGCCATCGACTGCCTGTGTTCCCAGTAAAGGAAGAGGAATGATCACAGGAGCCACAAGTTAGGCACTAGGCACTTTGCTTCAGATAGCCCTTTAGCTTCCTTTACAGACGAATTAAAAATAATAAAACTGTTTAAAATGACCAAATGGCAAATGTATAGAATTGCTGATCCTGTGATAAACAATATCCAGCAGGTGGCAGTGTTGCTCTCATTTTTCATGTAGCATTTGCATTGGCAATGACTAGTGTCTGGGAAGAATGAGGTTTTCCATTTATAGGATACTTCACCTTGAAGGATTGCATATTTATTGCTCTGAAATAATAGTGGGAGACAAGCACATGGACTTCTCTATGTCTGGGAAGCTCCACAGATCAGCTCTCAAAATAAATAAAAAAGCCATTTTGGCTGTAGGAATTCCCTGTGTACACCGGAGTTTTTATGTCCAAAATAGAATGCTGGATCATTTTCATTTTAATGAATCTCTGTGTGTGTTAGAGAGAGACCGAAGCTTATCCACTCTAAAGATCATTCCTATGAGAAGAAATATCAATTAGACAATGTGTTAACATTTTAGGTTTGTTTGTTCAAATGCTTTGAGTTTCATTTGCAGACAGTACTTTGGCTTTTACATTTCAAAATTGCAACCATAACTGTCGGTAGCATAAATCTTTTTCTGTAGTCCTCAAATTTTATGCAAATAAGACTGCATCTCTGAAATGTACCAAACTATAACACTTCCGTTAAAAATGTAACTTATTCTAGAACATCTTCTTTTCAGCTTCTAAGGTACACATTTTTCATGTCCATGCATATTCATGTGTATTCTCTAACTTTTTAGGAGGAAAAGGCCGGCATGCTGGATAAAGGTATAAAGTTTTCAGAGCACTACATATAGCAGATGGCTTGAGATGGCTATCTTCACTACGCCAAAACCTTGATGTGAAATAGTCAGATATATGGGCCTTTCCAAACTGTGTGCCAAGAAGCTGTGGAAACAAGCCAGGGGAGCCACGGAGTCCTTGCAGAAAACCCACCACCCTAACAATGTATTGGATTGTAGCCCTAATGGGGAGCCGTGGCCAATGGTCCAGTAGGTCAAGGGAGTCGCCACTGGCCTTCAGTTTTAAACAGGCTTCAGCAGAAGCTCTGAGCATGCTAGCAAACGTCACTTTCTGGATGCTTTTATGTGGTCGTCATTTTATTCCATACTTTCATTATTCCGTATTCTCATGATAGGCCTGGATTATTTAGATTTTATTATGGAAGCAAGTATTTTCATAATAAATGATCAAAATAAATGTTCAGAATGATCACCAAAATAAATACTGAACTGGGCACCTCCCTTGTGAGGAAAGGGTACAGCATTTGGGGCTCTTCAGTCTAGAAAAGAGATGCCTGAGGGGGGGATATGATTGAGACATACAGAATTATGCAAGCGATGGATAGAGGGATGTTCATTTCCCTCTCACACAATACCAGAACCAGGGGACATCCACTAAAATTGAGCATCAGGCGAGTTAGAGCAGACAAAAGAAAATATTTTTTTACCCAGCGTGTCATTAGTCATTCCCTTTTCAGAATTAAAGGAATCCAAGTAATCTAATAAAGTAATGGATATGTATTAATTTAAGTTGGCGACTTTGGTGCTGCATTGCAATCTGTTATTAATCTGTATACAAATACTTCTATTTATACTGTCCTGGTTTACTATGAGAAACAGTGAAGAGGCATAGTTGTTTGAACTTAGAATATTCTATAATGAACTGTTTATTATAAAGGCATTATTATTACTTGCCCCCTTGGCGGAGCCGGGCGCTGGCAGGATGACCAGCAGTGTGGCCTGCCTGCTCTGGCTGCTGCTCACCATGGCACCCAACTGAAACGCTGGCTGGACTGAAGTCTCACAAGACTTTGACCTGCCAGCATGATCAGCCCACCCCAGTGCATGGGTAGGGCTGCACAGGGCCTTCCTAGGGCTCTGGTGCAGTGCTAAGGGAAATGCCCACAAGGCAGGGCACCAGCGGGGGAACCAGTGGTGCGGCCTGCCTGCTTAGGCAGCCACTTGCCACAGCGCCCGGCAAGATGGGTGCCACAGTGAGTGACCACCTGAGCAGGCAGGCAGCATCGCTGGTTCACTGTCCGGCACCCAACTCTGCTGTGCATTCCTTTGGCACTGCGCCAGGGCACTGGGAAGGTCATGCATAACCTTGACCCTCCTTTGGCGTGTAATTGTGCTGCTGCAAGACAGGGACCGTGAATACTGCAGCAAGTGGTCGCCCGAAAAGCTCGCTCTGCTGAACATTCCCTCAGCAGGGGTGTGTTGAGTGGCTATCTTGCGGGCCACTGAACGCACCTTTGTGTGCCACTAAGTGGCATGCATGCTGCGGGTTGGCCCCCTGTGTCCTAGACAATGGCCTTAGCCTTACTCTAAAATTTCTTATTTGTGAATTTTTAAGGAAGTGTATCTTACTGAGATTATAGATGGATACTTTCAAAGGCAGTGCTATGAAAAGCGAAAGAGCAGAGAGGTCGGAGTAATGTTGTTTTAATGTAGACTGTACAGAAGATATAGTCTTATTAAGTGGCAGTTTCTCTCACTTTTCTTTTTAGTTGTCCTTGATTCCCAGGATTCCACTATTGAGACTCAAAAAGTCAGTGAACAGCAGGAAGCAGCTGTTACTGAACAAAACCTCCCTCTCGAGATTCCTGCAAATGAAATGAATGGAACAGGTAAGCCTGCTCTTACACAACTATTTATTTCCCCATTCTGTTAATCATGCTCAAATTTGAGGTGTGACTAGAGATCTTAACGGTCAGATCTAGTTCTTCATGGTTAACATTTTACGGTGTAAGCATTTAGGGCAAGGATGGCGAACTTATGACACACATGTCAAAGGTGACACGCCACAACGTTTTTGGTGACACATCAGCATTCACCAACACCCAACAATAACGGAGGGTTTTTTGATAATGGTTTTATTTTTTTTGTAATGGTTTGTAATGTTTGATGTTCTTTATATAATGGATAGCTCCACATGTAATTGGACTGCATTTTATTAACTAAATGAATACATAAGTAATTGTTTCTCTTTTGTTGGGGGGGGGGTGTGACATGCCAGCAGAGGCATTTTTGACACAGCAAACCCAAACGGTTCGCCATCACTGATTTAGGGCATGACCCAACTGCAGTTAACTCTTTTGAAATCCTATTGGATTGTGACCTCTTTAATGTTTTCACACAAAAAGTACATTGTTTTTAACAGCCTGGGGATGTGGACAGGATTCTCTGGATTGTGAGACCTGCCATTTCTCTTCTGGATCCTTGCCAAGCATGGTGGTTATGAACTGTCTGCCGAGTCATGGTTGGTGGCGGTGGTGGCTGAATGGGTGGTATCTTGCCCTCTATTTATGAAGCCCTTTCTAGACTCGTGTCCAACCTCTTGTTTTTGGGCAAGCTGGTTTTGGCATCTCAGTTCCAGGAAATTCTGGAAGAAGCAAATTATCTGGACTCTTTTTAGTCTGGCTTCAGGATGGAGACCACTTTGGTCGCTATGATTTATTATCTGTACCTATGACTTGACAGAGGGGGTGCAACCTGTTAATCCTGCTGGACCTCTCAGCGGCTTTTGACATCATCAACCACGATATCCTTCTAGACAGGCTGGCTGTGTTAGGGATTGGGGACACTGTTTTGCAGCGGTTTCACACCTCCTTTACAGATCAGACCCAAATGGTGGGACTGGTAGATACCTGGCTGTTTGGCGTCCTGGATGCTGATTTGCAGAGTGCCACAGGGATCTGTTTTCTCTCTTATTAGGCCACTTCAAAATAGGCAACATAGGATCTAGCTGCCCCTTCCAATTTTGTAATGTATTTATAAATGAATTGTATTCCCTCTTGAATAGATTTTAAAGTTCACTCCATCTTCACTGGCTTTTCGTCCCTTTGTCCCATTAGGTATTTCCTCTGGGCAAACTAACAGCGATATTGAAGCTTTGCATCAGGCTTACTGCCATGTTGAACATTCTTTAGGAGACACAGACGAGCAAAGAATTAATGCCAGGAAAATGGAAGCTACCGAGGATTCCAGCAAAGATGCTTCACAGAATAAGGAAGGTTGTCCCAAAAATGCCTCCACTACAGAGTCTGGTAAATGTGGAAGTGTTCAAAAACTTGGTTGATTCAGAGTATTTACTAAACAATACTTTCTTCCTCTAGATAGAGCCGAAAAGATTTGTCCTTTTGTAGTAAATATTAGAATTTCCATTGATATTATTTATATTGCTATATTAGTGGTGACCCTGTTTACATGCATAAAGAATTCTGTCCCCCTTCACTTTTTCTTCTTGGCACTAAAAAGGGATAAGGAAAAAAAACCCAAAACTTTAAATCAAGGGGATGAGTTTTATTTAAACTATTGTGCTACTGTACATTAATCAATAGAGGTGTTGTTTCATTTGTTTAGATTTGCCTACCATAGAAGAATTGATGAAACCTATCAAAGCAGATTCATCTTTTGCCAGGGGCTGTGATCTGGAACCTAGAAGGTATGCATTCTGACAAATGGTTGAAAGAATATGGGTCTCTTCCTTAGTCTGCACATGGTTTTTGCAAATTAGATAAACTGGTTCTTGGCATCTAATCCTGAAGTTATTCCTTCACTGTGTGACGCCATCTAGTCACTGGTTAGAACCCTTAACTCTGAAGCTTGTATGCTTCAGTTTTGTAGTAAAAATGAAATCAACAGTCCGTTCTTACACTCTGCTGAAGTACAGGAACAACTGGGAAGATAGGGCACAGTTTCCAGCTGTGAGAGCTCATGGGACTCAACCCTTCATCTCTGCTGATGAAGCAGCAGATGTTGCTGCTTCTCCTTTGCTATATAACAGCAAAACTGGCTGGCAGTAAATCCTTCAGTGGCATAGGTCCCCTGCATCTTTTACCACTTGGAACTTTTAGAGAATATAGTGAACAGAAGACCATTTTTGTCCCTGTTAATGAGGAACTGGTGATGCTTTGAAATGCTGATGCAACTCGAACGACTGTTTTTTTGTAGTTTAAATTCTGCCTAAATCCTGTCCTGCAGGATCATGGTATAAGCTTAATGTACTCTGGTAATAATTGTGCTGATGTATTAACCAGTATCAAATACCAAAAAAACTATATGCACAGCATAATTAGTAATTATATATTTCGGAAAGAACAGGTCTCATCATGTATGTTTTTTTTCTCCTTCTGTAGTTCTGTGAAAGTGACGCACAGCAACACAGATGATTTAGCAATCTGTTTGCCACTTAAGGAGCACCAGAGTGACACTATTCTGCAAAATCAAAATATTGGTTGTTTGATGGGCCAGCATCATGAGCAAGACAATGTTTCTGTTCAGGCACTTACAACACAAGATAATGAAGATTGTCATAATCAAGGAGCCAGCAAAAGTTATCAGGGTGATAAAATTAAAGACTATGTTCTCCAAAAATCTTCAGTATTGCATCAAGACAATAAAGCTAACCAGGTAAGCATTATCTAGATTCATTTATATGCATATGCCATATACTGGTAGCTCTCAATTTATAGTCTTAATTTGTGCATGTGTAATTTGCAAGTTAAGACCAGAAGTCAATCCTGGAAATGTTTAAAATTTCTTGGTCAATAAATACGTTCACCGTGTCCCTCGTCAGGGTGGTCTCCCTCCACGGTCCCAGGATGGCATGGGGGGGTGTTTGAGGGAGGCTACTGGGAGTGGCTACTGTTGGCTAAGAAAGCAATGAGGAAAACAAAGATGCATTTCCCAGAGAGGCATTTAAGATTGCAGTCTCCTTCTTTGTCTAGGACCACCTATTAAGCACCCTAATTGTTTGCCTCCATGTTTAAAATAAAATTGGCTGGTTGTTTTCAGACTTTAGGAACTATTGAGACATGTTTGCTGACAGAATAACATTTTATGAATGTTTGATATAGCTCATGAAATGTTAGTACTGTATATGCCGCATGGTGGCTTAATGCTACTCTAATCCCCAACATCCCTACTTAACTCCATTTGAGCTTTCAAATGGCTACAGATTTAGTACATTGGCAGCGCAATTCACCACCACCCCACGGCTGGCGCAATCAACTTGCACCAACTGAGCTCTGTTGCAAACGGGTCGACACCTGCACTGACTCAACAGCACTGGCACAAGTTCAGGTGGGGCAGGGGCAGTTCTGGGTGGGGGGAAGGCAGGAAAGAAGGCGGAACAGGATGGGGTGGGCATTCCAGGAGCTGGGCCAGCCCAGGAAAGGGGGTGGAGCTGATTCTGGCCACATAGTGTGTTTGCATTTGTGCCTGCTAAACAACAGGCACAAATCTGAGTAGCCCACAAGAGAATGAACAGATCCTTGCCCCATGGAGGCTCCAGCCTGCTCCAAACCTGCACTGGATACAGTGCAGGCCCGTCGGCCTGCCTATTCCAGTGCAGGTTAGGATTGCGCCCTTGTTGAGCTAGCTTATTTTAATTGTTACGTTAACTGCAGTACACATATAACCTTTGCGTTCCCAAACGAGGCATGTTGATAAAAATTTCATATTACTCTCAGGTACATCAGCACAGCACTTGGACTAAAGAGGATCTAAATTCAGTGATAAACAAACAAGTAATACACAAGAATATCAAAAATACAGCTGCTACACATAAAAAGAAATCTCTGAGTGGACCTTATACCTCTGTAAGGAGTTCTGGATATGGCAAATCTAGTTCTCCATTAAAACACCTTTCCACAGTTAATGAGAAGAAAGGATCAAAAGAAGGTGTCAAAAAGCCAGTTTCAAAAGCCAGATCCCCTCCAAGACAAAAAGGTAATTTTTCAATCATTTTTTAAAAATAGATTTTTTCATGTGTTTTTAATGAAAATATATCTTGTTTTTCATAGAGCTACAATGTGAGTGTAGAACTTCTGAAGATCATTAAATTATTGCATATTGCTTCTTGCAATAATGGTTTTTCAAAGCATGAATTGCAAATCTTCTGTATTTAGAAATGTAATTTAGAGTACAATCCAACCTCGGCATCAGTTCAGCACTGTCACAAACAGGCACGTCTGCGTTGAGGAATCGGGCACTGGGTCAATGCAGGGAACTGCACCAGCCTAGGGATGCTGCCACAGAGGCTTGGCCAAGTTTGGCCTGTGCAAAGGCTTGGGAGGGAGGCGGAATGGGGCAGAGGGAGGGCCGTCCTGTGGGCGGGCAGGCCTGGGGATGGAGTGGAGTCAGGATCTGGCTGTTAGGCCAGATCCTAACCCCCATCCCTGGGCCAGCTGGCCCCTATCTAGGCTGCTTGGATTTGCACTAGTGATCGTGCTGGCGCAGATCCGAGCCGCTCCATAGGGGTGGCTGGGGCTTACCCCAGGTTAAGGGAACAGCTGTCCCTTTGCCCCAAGGTGAGCTCCAGTCACCTACACTGCACTGGATACAGTGCAGGCCTACTGGCTGACCTGATCCAACACAATTATAGGATTAGGCTACCCATAGATGTTTTAGAGCCCAACGTAAAGATGTGATTTATATGGTGGATTTCAAACAATTAAAAACAAAATTGGTACTTAACTAGCTATTTGTGAATTAAATGCAATACATCCCTCCAAGTTTGTAGACATTGTATTGATTTATCAAAGAAGCAAGCTGGTCTCTTTTTAATTTCATACAGTTGCTTGGGACTGGTGCTTTTTAAAAATATATAGTACTGATCTTTTTTTTCCTGTGTCACAAAGAAATTTTTTCTGGAACAAAGTTAATACAGACAGCAGCTGATCCAGTTTCTACACGAAAAAATTACCTTGATACACCTGGAGATCCATCAACAAGTAGTCTTCAGCAGCAAGCTAAAGCAAGGGATTCTTGCCTTCAGACTCACAATGTAAGCCACAGAGTCACTGTTCCCAGGTTGGCATTTCTTAAGGGGAAGTGGCCAAGTCTTTACCTTCTAGACCAGTGCTTCCCAAACTCTTTATCACCAGGACTCACATTTTAAAATCTTTCATGAGATTAGAATCCACTGGACTAAAAAAGATCTAGAAGAAATATTTATTATTAATAATCAGGGCCCTATGCTCCAAAGGCTGCTAGAGACCTTACTCTGTGTGTGTGTGTGTGTGTGTGTGTGTGTGTGTGTGTGTGTGTGCGCGCGCGCGCGTACGCACGCGCACGCGCGCGCAAACATTTCCTACTCTCCCTAGAAATGTTCAGAACTGTTCCCCCAAACTTATACAGTTGTTCCAGATACCCAGAAGGCTGAACTGGAGAGCAAGATGTGCGGTTAGGGACTTCCAGGCCAATCAAAAGAGTGAAACTGCGTTCACACATGCCCTATGGCAAGCCAATTTCTACAGAAAACTGAAAAATGTTACCTTTTAATTAATTAAGGGTATTTTACCCTTGCTTGGAGTATCCTCCTCACTCCTGCCAGTGCTTCATTCTACATGCTGCTAAGAGTCCCTCACTCTCAGAATCAGCTTTTCAGAGGACTTTGATGGGGAGGAGTGGATGGGAAGAGTGACTTTCATGGGCATAGTTTCCATGAGCATTACACTAGATGCTACCTGTTTGTTTTTCCCCAATCAGGTTTCTTCATATTCCCCTCCAAGTAGTGGAAGGGAGCTTTACTTACTACAAAGAGTTCAGGAAGCAGAGGAAAAATGGGCTGCAGCCCATGGTTTGACTCAACAGCTAAAAGCCACATCTTTGCAAAAGGAGAAGGAAATGGAGACAAAAATATTAGAAATGAAAATGCAACAAGATAAAGAGCTTTTTCAGCTAAACCAAGAAAATTATGTTCTTCGAACACAGGTACTGAATTAGTTTCCCTATTCAATAGAAAGATACAGTTACTTTTCTATATTGCTCACTAAAAATGTATTTATTCTTTCTCTCATTTTAATTATTATAATACCAAAGCACTGAATGTGGTATATTAAAAACATTGTCGTGATCTTTTGTTTTTAGAAGAAGAATTCATCTAGCAGCAAAACAAGCTGATTTTTTCTTGCCTTTCTTAATATTACATTTTCTTACATAAGCTAACTAGCAAGAAACTGCCTGCAGGAACTCTTAATAAAAGAAATACCAGGCCTTTTTCAATGTCTTGTTTTCAGAGAATGGGGTAAAGCCATTTAGGACATCCTGAGCATCTTGGGGGAAGGTCCAGATATACAGCTGGTCCTTTTTATCCACAGATTCAATACCTGTGGATTTAACCCAGTGGGGATTCTGAACCCATAGCTGGGGACCCACTAAGGACCTTCCAGCTGTGTTTGGAGGCCCTGTGGGTCTGCAGTCCATGGATTCCGTTATCTGCAGGTTTCACTATCCACAGGCGGGTTGGGAATTGATCCCCTGTATATACAGAGGTTGAATCTGTTAATGTTTACTAAGATAAAAAAGATCCTATTAAATGTAGATTTTTAATAAAATCCCTTTCTGGCTAACAATTTCATATCTGAGGTGTACTTTGTATCTATCATATGTGTTTTCTCAGCTAAATAAGAGTGAGGAATTGAACAAAGGAACAAAATGGGCACACATGTGTGAAAAAATTCCTAAAGATGGAGAAATGTTGAAAGAAATTCAAAAAGAAGTTCAGAATCAGGAAGTTCTTCTTCAAGGGTATCAACAGGTAGGAATTTATTTTTCATATTGTAAAAAGGTAGATGTCAAAAGGTAGGATTTTTCAAAAGCATATTAGGTAAATTACACAGTCATCTTTCAAAGCTAAAAGCTGTAGCTGTTTAGATGTAACACTGAATCAGAGTCCGGTGTTATGTGGATGAGCACTGCAGTGTCCCAGGCTCACCGCTCTCCTACTCCTTCCTTCCACATGGGCACCAAGGCTCCCCCTTTCTGAATCATCTTTTCACCAAGCTGTGGTCTGGCTAGAATGTCAGAACTGGCACACTGTGGCTGTGCAAACTAGGGACTGCAAACTGCTTCCACCATACCTGAAATTCTTTAGCAGCCCAATCCTAACCCTGTCTGCTCCCAGGGCTACAGCAATGCTGAAGTGGCTGCCACTGTATCCATATGGCCAGGGCAGCTGCCAGAGCCTCCTTGGCGTAAGGGAACATTCAGACTGGTGTCCCCAATGGGTCATTCCATTCCTGGTGGCCCCAATGGGTCTCTCTGTTATAGAGCGGGCACAGAGCTAAGGAGGCCTGTGTGGGGCTCCGCAGCTTGGGAGGAACTGTTAGATTCAGTGGCAGAGTCTGACACTGTCTCCACCCCTTCCCGGGTCCAGTCCTCGCCTTGGGCCGCCTTCCCTCCATTCAGTTCCACTCTCTCCCCACTTTCCTCCCTATTGCCCTGAAAAGTCACTGCGCTGGCCAGCAGAGACGCCACCGTGTCTTCCCAGTGCTGAGGCACCGTGCAAAGTGGTGCTGCAACACTAGCACCAGTGTTAAAGTGCCTCATGGCATTTTTATGGTAACCAGCACCAGCAGTACACGCATACCACTGGCACCGGGCACCATAGAATTGGGCCCTTAGTGTGATAATGTAATGTAACAATAGTTCATGTGACTTAGCACATGGGTGTCACTGCAGAAAATATTATATGAAACCTTTGTGATCTTGCATCTAAGCTGACTTCTAGCTGATGTGTGAAGAGAACAAAGTCTAGATTATGTGGCATTGGCATTGGGTTTCTGTGAGAGGAATTAGTCATTCTCCATTGATGCAACATGTTTTATCACATCTTCTGTTCATCTATTCCATCAGTTGTTGGTGGGCTAAAACAATTTATGTCGTCATTCAGCCACTTTGGCAGTCAAAACATTTTTCTTCCTTAAGATTATGTCCAAGCCAATCACTTTGATACAGTGTAAAATAATAAAGGGAAGGCAGGGGCGCTTGATTGTGAAGCAGTTGAACTGTGCAAGGTCAGATTCAGCAGCATTCATCCCTAATGTCAAGGGAAATTATTAGAAATTAAGCAAAATCTCTGAGAAATGGATAAAGAAAAGCCTGTTACAATAGAAGAAGAGAAGCCCGGCAGTTTTTGTTTTCTAATCACAAGCAAGGGGTATTGTGAATGAGTTGGTGCCTGTTCAGTGTGGGGCTTATTTACATGTGGACATGCTCAAGGCAAGTCACTTAATCAATTGTCAGCTGCACAAGCCACTTCTGTAATTTCCAGGTTGATCGACATTAACAGGTTAATGTCTACCTAGTCTTAAAAAGCATTCTGTTGGCAACCTGCACATACATCTCTATAAGCTTGAAGGAAGAAAATTATTGCCCTTGTAAGGATCTAAAGTATGTTAATGAGTGCGGGATGGTGGGAGGTGCACCAGAGCCCCCAGAATCACAGATCTGGTATTGGTGGATACAGGGGCCCGCCTATATTTACTTGTTAAACAACAAAGAGTCTTGACACCTGAATGACTGACATATTTTTTGTGATATGAGTTTTGTTATATGAGCCCACTTCAGTAAAGACTCTTCATTGCTTTGCTACTTCGTTGCTCTTGCTGAAACAGACCAGTATGGCTGCCTCTTCAGAATTTGTAAAAAAGACAGTATTATATGTGATTTTCCACATTAATACATGGAGGTTGTGAAGTAACTCTTGATCTTTAATTCAGGAAAATGAAAGATTATATAAACAAGTGAAAGAGCTACAGATGAACAACAACAAAAATGAGGAAAGCATGTTTAAAGAAAACCAGCGTTTGATGACTGAATTAGCATCCTTAAAGTGAGTTTGTTTGGTGATTTTAAATGGATCTTAACAAATAAAAAAAAATAGGAAGCAGTTCTGTTACAGTCACTCATTGCAACATGAATGTGATCCAGTCAAAACAAAGCTGATTTTGTCCATTAATTTAAGCTGATGAAATAACATGGACTTGACTCTGTTGTTTGAAATCCATGGGGCTTACAGCACAATCCTATGAGTGCTCATGCCATTGGAATGTGGGTTCTGCTAATGTAATGCACTTTGTGGCTTTCACAAATACAACACCGCCAGATCACGTGACCTGACCACCACAGCAAGCAGCCAGGTCCGTGCCGAGATGGACAGACAGTGCATGTAAGGCTGCACATGGGTCAGGAGGGAGGCGGGGAGGGGGTGGAACGGGGTGGAGCCGGGGGGGAAGGAGATGGGGCGGACTGAAGGGCAGATTGGGCCTGGCAAGGGGGTGGGTTCAGTGACAGCAGCACCTGATGAATCCTAGCCCCATTCCCACCTTCATGTTTTGGTTTAAATTGCCAAGGAGACTGTTATATTTATTCAGTTCTTTAATTTATTTAAAGTATTTATAAACTAACGTTTCACAACTTCTATGAGCCGGAAGAAAGCTTTAGAACACCTTTTATTTCACTATATTCAAAGTGAAAAGTTTGCCTTTGAAAGTGAAGGGAGGCCATTCAAAAAATTTGACTAGAGAGATTGCGAACCCTGTTCTGTAGTTGAAGAAGTGCCACATAAACAAAGCAATTCTGGGACTGAATGCAAATTAACTTTGCAAATATGTCATGGCAAGCCTTTGGCCAGCAAAAAGTCCAGACACACAAACAGTCTGATTCAGCTGTGAGAACAGTGTTTATAAGTTGAATTATTGACTCTGCCTTGTGAAATACAAAATTATGTGAGAACACTAATTCCATTTTTTCCATATTAAACTAGAGAACAGATGGATAAAAATAACCTTTTATCACGTGGAGTGCAGAATTCTGAACCAGCTGGAAATAAGAGTTTCACAGACTTGCTTCTTGAACTTCGAGCAGCCAAGGTCAGCATCTTCGTTATTCCTTTACAGCCCAACCCTGTTGGAGCAAGAGTTCCATCTGTGCTAACTGCCTTACTGCAGTTGTAAAAGACAGTCCAGCAGCGCATGGAGGGGTGCGCTGCTGGAGCACCGATAGGAAGGCCAGAGCCTTCCCGCATACACTGGTGAAGCCCCCTGGACCTGCTGAGGCAGGTAGTTGTGGGGTGGGAGAGGGCAGAATAGGGGCAGGGGCAGGCTGAAAAAGGTACAGACAGGGCAAGGGATGGATGAATCCGATCCATGAAGGGGATAGGTTCAGTGGCCACCACCAAATCCTAGCGTCTTCCTGGGCCCTATGCTGCAACCAGCAGATTCATGAGCATGGGTCCAAGTAGACTGCTGTATGCAGCAGAGGACTATCTCTGAGTACCCACTCAGAGGCGACCTCTGCAACTGCGTGCAAGCACACGCATGCACGCATGCACACACTCCGGCAGGGTGCAATCAATCAATCAATCAATCACTAGTATTTATATACCGCTTTTCAACACAAAGTTCACAAAGCGGTTTACAGGCAAATAATAACATTAAAGTTAAATGGCTCCCTGTCCCAAAAGGGCTCACAATCTAAAAGAATGGAGAACAGCAACAGCCACGAGAAAGACACTGTGCTGGGGTGAAGAGGGACAATTGCTCTCCCCCTGCTAAATATAAGAGGACACCACTTAAAAAAGTGCCTCTTGCCCAGTTAGCAGGGGTAACTGCTATACCCCTACTATATATACTATATATAGTATATATATATACTATATATAAGTAAAGGGGTAATAGCAATGGTAGCTATTTTGGTGTTGCTGCGTCTGTGTGGGGGAGGGGGGAGAATAAGATTGGCCTGTTAGATTGGTTGGTTGAACTATTCATCATTTAAATATTAAAAAATATTGCGAATGAGATTCTGTATGCACAGATAAATTTGCTACTACTTTATGGTCCATTCTGAACAAAAATCCTTCAGGGGGACTTTCAAAGAGCAACTAACCTTGGTCCGTTAACAGAGATTGATTGATTGATTGATCAAAGAGGTCTGAGGTCCTTGTAGGTTGTTTGTGGATGCATACTTCCTAGTTCTTTTATAGTTAAGAGCATCTTCAAGGAGTGAAAGTATAAATGAGGTTCACTTTACACAATGATATGAGATTGGAATGACCCTCATTATACTGTCCTGGGTATGAGGTTGCCAAGATTGCACCACCACTCCCTGGGTAGCTGGGCAAAGTGGTCACTGGGTGAGGATTTTCCCATGAAGCAGCCTGTTGTGTTCTCAGTACAGCAGATTTGTGTCTGAAAAGCTGTTGTTCCACTCAGGCCTGTGTAATGTTCAGTGGCTTAGAACAGGTGATATTCTCATGACTTGTTTCCTGTATTCTTTGGTTCTTTTGGGGGGGGAAAAATGAAGGCCATAGAAGCCAACTTACTTGAAGACAGAAAACGACTGAAGCAAGATAAACAAGCCCTTGAAGTAGATTTGGGGCAAATGAAAAAGGAGCGAGATTTGGCAAGAGCCCAGATGGTTTCCATTTCAGGTAAAGCATTCACCTGATTTGAAGATCCTACTACTTAGCTTTCATAATAAGGCAGTTCTTCACAAAAGTAATGGAAAATATGAACCTGTGTTTCTAGTCATCTTTCATTGCATTTCTTTGGTGGTACTGAAACTTCTTCATGAATAGCACATTTTACATTGTTGGGGAGCAAAGGAATCATGAGAGATCGGAGCTGGAGGGAAGGGAGAAGAAACGCTGCTTCACATGTCAGCAGCTGCTCTCCGTCCTCCATTTTCCCCTTCAAGAACATACAGTCGGAGCTTGTGTGATTTCTCTCCTTAAAGGAGAGGAAGCTGGCAAGGATCACACAGACAAGACCACTTGTTCAGTTGATCATAATCGGGGAGGAGTGCCTCCATGTCATTATTTGAGGCATGTAGTGGCATAGAGGATGCCTATGCAGACCTCTTAAGTTACAGGCACCACCAGAATATGAAATGGGGCAGAAATGATAGAAAATGTAGAAGAGAGGCGGCCTACATCAAGGAGCTGGGGTAAAAGTGAAGAAATTCTCCCACAGAGCATTGTAGTTGTCCTCCAAAACATTAATCGCATGCCAGTAGTTCTTGTACAGTGGGAGCTACAGCTTCCTAGTTGAAATGTGCATGTGATTGCTTGGACTGCTTCTATACCAAAGAGAGCTGACAATTTCCACAAACAGCTCTTACAAACTTCCCACAAATGGAGAATCCCAAAGAATTTTGCTAGTGCTTTGGTTTTGGTTTTGAACTTGATGGTTGACTTTAATTCAGCACTAATCAATATTTAGTATAAACCCTTAAGCTGTGTCGAATTGGTTTGCCACTGTTCTTAAATTTGCGGGGGGGGGGGAAGCAGCGTCCATAACTCACCTAGGTATGAGTTGCATGTGCTTTGTCACACTTTTAAACAACATTCTTTCTAGAGGAAAAAATATACGAGATGAAGATTATGGAAGAATCCTATAAAGAAGAAATTGGTCGTTTACAGAAAAGGCTTCAGTGGTTTGCAGAAAATCAGGAACTCTTGGATAAAGATGCAGCTCGTCTTAGAGGAGCAAAAGAAGAAATTGATAAACTGAAACGGGAGGTAATTGCAATCTCAGGCTTCACTTCAGATGGGGAGAGTCAATCACAGAGGAGGAGAAAGGCAGTCTGTAGCCAGCCAGCAAGAGCAGGTGTCCTAACTGTTCACATAGAGATAAGAAAAAGCTTGGACAGACATGCTGCCTGTATTACGCTGAAAGCCACCATTAGCCATGAGTTCTCTCTAGATGCTAGCACTGCCACTTTCTTTGCAATTATCCCTGCAGTTAGAGCTAGATGGTGGCAATCAGGCTGAATCCCCAAGTGACATTTCTTGGGATTTGCTGTGTGGTTGATTCCTGGCATGTGACTTATCAGTGAGCATTTTAGAGCTTTAGATTTCCCTATCGAGTGGTAGCCACCAAAACAAACCATGATTTGTTCAGTTCTAGACAACTAAAATGAGTTTATTCCCAGTCTGTAGACTGCATTTTTTTCCCTTGCTTCACACTATGTCCTCTATAAAATTGGTGTCTGTGTAACCTTTACCACTCTGGGATATGTGTTCACAACATTCTGACATGAAGAACAGCATGCGCTAAATTGGAATGCTCTCATTTCTCATATTGGGTATTGGCATCTCCCTGCTATTTAAATAAGTGGGGAATCCAGTAGAATAGACACTTGGGTTGCAGATACGCTGTGCCCACCAATTTCTTTGGTGATCCCTCCTCATATACAGAAATGTCTTTAACTGTAAAATAAGGGCATGCTAATAATTGTCCTGCTACGAATAACATGAACAAATGCTTGTGCCCTTTTTCATTATACTTCCGCACATATTGAATAGGTTGATAAGCTTAGAAATGAAGCTGGAAATCAGTCAGCACAACAAAAGAAACGGCTGAAAGACAGAGCGGCTGACGCCAAACGCATTCAAGATCTTGAGCGACAGGCATGTCATACGTTCATTTTACTTTCTCCTTCAAGTTTTATAATTTGTGGTAAAGTCCAGTGAGCACCATGACAACTGTGAGTGCCCTGAAACGCTTGGCTGCATCTTCAGTAATAACCATTGGATAAATAAAAATGTTTTAAGAAATGTCTGAACATATCATCAGCATTCTGAAAGACTGGTTCCTAAATCTTTATCAGTATAGTTCCTGTTCTCTCAGGCAGGCATGGGCAGACTTCCAACTTGTAAGGTCTGCTTGTTTGTTTTCCTGGAATGCTGAGGTTGACCAACCAGGGACAGTGCAAAATAGTGACTGGGTGTGAGTGGAGCCATCTGTAGAATGATAACGCAGAGTGAAACTGGTCTCCTACTACATCCCATGAGCCATGCTCCAAATGAACATGCATATGCAGTTGGCCCTCGTTATCCATAGTGGTTCTGTTCCCAGAACCCTCACAGGTACCCAAATCTGCAGGTATTCAAACCTATGGATTTGGGGCTACACCACCCTCCAGACTGTCCTGGAGCTGTGCTCTGGTTGTGTCAGGAGGGTTTTTTTGAGACCCATAGCGACTGCACACGATTGCCCATGGCCACTGTGAACCTCAGAATGCCCGTATTGAGCAAAAAAGGCTGCTTCCAGTTTTCCTCTGAAACCCAGAAGTGACATTTTATGCCCTTATGAAGCATTGGGGAATCTCTCCTGTCCAAGTGTTCCCCCCCCCCGTCCCCACAGATTCTGAAATCAGCAGATCCCAAATCCACAGATAGTGTGGGTCCATCTGTAGTTTAAATCTACATCTTAGTTACTGTAGTTAAGGACTTAGTATTTAGGACGTAGGGCAGCCTTATTGTTAGTCAGAAATCTCAGTTAATCTGAAAATCATTCAGTGATTTATCAGTAGATTCCAGTATATCTTTTTCTATTGCCCATTTTCTTCAGTCTATAGATCAGGGATGTGCAGTCATTAGAGGTTTGTGAGGCTCTGTCTCATCTGCCCTGAACGCACTCCCCCCCCATGCAACTGTGATGCCTCCATGGGGCTCTGGTGGCTTTGCGGTACCCTGTCCCGGTTCAGGGGAGGCGCTGAGCCTCCCCTGAAACTGGAACAGGTACGTCCACACCTGCACTCCCCACCCATGGGGAGAATCCTAGGAGCCTTCCCTGAAGCCCGGACAGGGCACAGCAAAGCCAGCAGTGCCCTGCACCTGGAAATGATGTTACTTCTGGGTCACAGGGTGCTGTTTATACCCTGTATCTCACTGGCACAAGAAGTCATGGCATGTCCCTGCAATAGATAGCTCACAATCCAAAGAACCACATAACAAAATACAACAAACCATTCCACATGTCCATGAGGAATTTGGGCTTATGTTTCACAATCCGTAATGCTATATTTTTTTTCCTGCCATAGCAAGCTAGATTTGAAACTGAGAAGACTTCCAAATGTAGATTGTTGCTAAAGCTCTGGGACTGCTGTCCAGAGAAAAGGCACATTTAAAAAAAAAACTTTCATGCATATCTAATATTCATTGGACCTTGGTCAGATATTGGTAGTAGCAATAGTCTTCCATTTAAAATGCGATTTCTGAAAAAAAAATTGGTCTTGATTACAAGACAATATATTCTGTCAATGACACTGTACAATTAATTAAAGTACTGTTTGTATTCGGGTTAATGCTTACTGCCATAACTTGTGTTTAACTTGTTACCCTCCTTTTTGAAAGGTTAAGGAAATGGAGGGGATTCTGAAAAGAAGACATCCAAATTCTCTGCCAGCTTTGATATATGCTGCTGCTACAGCAACTTCTGAAGGAGATGGTGATGCTTCAGCAAAAACAAACACTGTTGATTTTCTTGAAAAACGAGTTAAAAAGTTAGAATTGGAATTGGAGGGTAAAGATGATGAAGCTAAAAAAAGTCTCCGTGCTATGGAACAGCAGTTTCAAAAAATAAAGGTGACTGTTTTTACTGTGCTTTCAAGGAGCAAGATAGATATTTTGACCCTGACAGGTAGGTTAATAGCACAGTCCTGTGCGGATCTATTCACAAGTCCCATTATGTTCAGTGCGGTTTACTCCCAGGAAAGTGTGTATAGCAGTGATGGCGAACCTATGACACGCATGTCAAAAGTGACACACCACAACATTTGGATTGACGCACCAGCTTTCACGAACACCTCACAAAAACTGAATTTATTTTACTCATTATTTTATTTGTGTAACAATTTGATGTAATTTGACGTAATAATTCCCCAGCCTTAGTCCTCACTGTGTCTCATTGATATGCGTCTAGATGCATATTTGCATTTTGTTTAGTTATTACACTCAGGGCGCAATCCTGCCTAGCGCCAGAATGGCAAGGCCGGCCGGCCAGCGCCATATCCGACACTGGGTGGGGGGAGGCCGGAGCCTCCCGTGGCAAGGAAGCATGCGCTCCCTAACCGTAGGGGAGGCTCCAGCCTTCCCTATGTGCTCCTCAGATCTGCGCCTGTATGGCCACCTCCCAAGCCCTCCCGCGTCCCGCCTCCCCCCTCCCACCAATCTCCATCCCAATACAGGACAGAGAATCCCTCGCACCAGCCAGCTTTGGCCGATGCAAGGGAAGCACTGCGCAGGCGCTAAAGGACTGCCGCTGCCAGCAGCGCCGATCCTGTTGCTTTAGCACTGAAGCGGGGGTGCTGCTAGGCACTCCCGCGTCGGCGCTAATGGCGGAGTGCTGACTCAACAACATTGCGTCACCGCTCCGCGCCCTCTAGGCTTGCACTGCCCCAGTATGTAATATTACATTTATTATGCTGGAACTCAGGAAAGCTGTAAATAAATATAAAATGCATTGACCCTTCAGCCTACTGAAATATCAGATAAAAATGGAATGATCAAAGAAAGAGAACTAACAAATTCAACTATATTCTCAAACAAGAATATAACAATGTGATGCATGTACTTACAAGCTAATAAATTTTGAGATTCCCTCCAGTGTTGCAATATATTTGTATGGCATGATGAAAATTGTGATAAATTTTACCTGTTAAATGTCCCTTTGCTATGGCTTGTCTTTTCAGCTTCAGTATGAGAAAAGGGTGGGTGAGCTTGAACAGCTCCTGGCATATAAACTGCTGAGTGAGCCACAGAAGCTTCAAGATCAGACAGCCAACCTGGCAGCACTCAGGCAAGAGCTTTGCAGCATAAATGAGACCCACCAGGTTACAGTAAAAAGCCTTGAGGCCGAAAAAGATTCCCTTCGAAATCGGATAGCACAGCTCGAGCGTCAGAAGACTGTCGCAGGTGACCCAGACTTGCAGTCACTCGAATACCAAGTGGAGCAGGCTCATGCTAAAGCCAAGCTGGTAAGATTAAATCAGGAATTGGCTGCCAAAGACAGAGAGATCCAAGACCTCACCAAAACTATCGAGAGGCTTCAGAAAGAAAGGAGGATGATGCTCTCCGATAAGGAATCAGCTGGCAAAACGGACACGAAAGAGAAGCTTTCAGGGGCCTCGCAAAAGGGGGCTTTCAATGCGATTCAAAGGAACACCAGAAATGAAGAGTTCTTCCCTGGCACCCTGGATGATAAAATATACCAGCCCAATGCCTTTGCTGACTCTCACATTTCCGAAGTCCTGCAAGAAAATGCCCGGCTGAAAGAGGAGTTAGAAAAGTTGACCCTGGAACTGAGCCAGCAAAGGGTCAAATCTCAGGCAGCCCTGGCAAATTCAGAAAATATCATCAGAAGGTAAGATGTGTAGTGCGCCAAGCAACTAATTTTTTTAAATACCAATTCTTCGCTTGGCTTAGGG
Source organism: Lerista edwardsae (assembly GCA_029204185.1). NCBI lineage: Eukaryota > Metazoa > Chordata > Lepidosauria > Squamata > Scincidae > Lerista > Lerista edwardsae. Next base: position 4,539,377 of record JAJKFI010000012.1, read on the forward strand.
TTTGATAAAGTGAACCCAGTGCATTTTAATCAAGTTTATATCCAAACCCTACACAAGTCACAGTCTGTACCTAGTCAGTGTGAGGTGACAGATTGAAGATTTTCACTTCAGGCTGCAGGTCGTATATTTTGTGGCATTGTGCATGCAGGTGGATTTAGAATTTCGACTCCCCACATGCATAAAATTTCAAGCTTTTCTGGAGGTTTATTAGAACAGAGTACATACAGCCCTGACTCTCTAAATGAAACATCAGTGCTGTACTCATGGATAAGAGTAACCAGATGCAGATTAACTCCTATGTGTTTCGGTGGGCAGGGCGGTGAGTATAAGAAGACTTGGTCAATTCTAGTGCCATACAACTGAACTGAAAACATACAAATCTGAAGAAACAAATGTATCATTGCTTGAAAACCTGGATATTGCTGGATATGGTATTACATTTTCCGTGTGGCATCTAGAGCTTTTGCACAGCAGTATGCTCTTGATGGAAGCTCCTTCCAGTCGCGTAAGTTTTTGTCTCACTGAAGGATCCCTTGCAAGAATGCAACTCTTGTTCCCTTCACAGAAGGTGCTTCCACCAATGAGATGCTGCTGTCCAAAAGTGCTAGATGCTGTGCCCATTGAAGTTTCGCAGAACTAAAACACATATTTCTTATTGACTATGTTTACAGGACGAAGGAAAACTCAGAGGAATACATATCAGCCCTCAAAGCATCGCATCAGAAAGACTTAGAGAAGATCCTTTGTCAGCATGCAGTAGAGCATTCCACTTCCAAAGTTGCTGAATTAAACAGCAAAATTTCAACTCAGGAGGTAAAATAGGCAAAATGTCTGCCTCAGTGCTTCAGAAGACAGTACAACATTATGTAAACATTACAACAGTTACTTTCCTCCATTCCATGTCATCTCGTATCAATTCTTTCCTCTCCTCTGGTATGGAGACTCCTAAAGTGTTCCAACCATTTAGCTGCCAATAGCTACCTAAAATCTTTGCTGATCGGCGAAAAAGAGGCGAGAAGGGGCTTGTATCCCTACCACCTATAAGACCTAGTCCTTCACATCATTCAGCACACAGGTCTCAACTGTACCCTGTTCAGTAGATTGTGTCCTTGGATATAGAGATGGTCTATATAACTCATGCAGGTTTGTGTTCCCAGGTTCAGTCCCTGCCATCTCCAGTTAAGTGGATGTTGGGTAGCTGAACAGGGAGAGACCCTTGGCCTGAATTCCTGTTACAAGTCAGAGCAGACGGTACAGTGCTAAATGTGCTAAACTACGGTTTGTGCACTATAAGGCGCAAGTCTTCTTGTTTTGTCTCTCTGCTTTACCTCCTTAATGCAGTAGCATCCAAACTCTTTTGACTAGCGGCTCCCTTGACCTACTGGGCCATTGGTCATGGCATTCCAATAGGGCTACAATGGTAGGGCAGCAAGTTTCTTGCAAGCATTCCACTGCTCCCCTGGGAAGCCACAATTCACAGTTTGGGAACCACTGCCTTAATGCAGAGTTTCTCTTTTTATTCAGTATGAAGCTCGAAGCTACCTTGCAAAGCGAAAGTTTCATCATATTATCTTCTCATCAAAGCACAATCATCTTAACTGCTGCAGACTCCTTCTACCCACATAGAAATCACTGCCTAATACACAAACTAGGCTGTTCCATCTCTTTCTTTAAAAGGAACCCGCCTGCTGTGCACAAAGCCTTAAAATGAAAGTGAAAAATGAACGAATGTATGCCTGTGCATGTATTCATATTTTTCCCTTCAATTTAAGAAGCAAACAGTTGAGAAGACACACGATGCTAAATTGTGTGAATAAAGATAAATAGTTCCTTGTCTGCATTATGCAAATCCAGAGCTAGTAGCCAGCATACTGGAAGCAAAGCAAAGCAAAGCAGGCTCTTTATAATGTGATACATAACTGGCATTCACAAGCTGGAATCAAGATTGCTGGGAGATATATCAACAACTTCAGATATGCAGACGCTATCACTCTAATGGCAGAAAGTGAGGAAGACCTCAAGAACCTTCTGATGAGGGTGAAAGAGGAAAGTGCCAAAATTGGCTTGAAGCTCAGCATTAAAAAAACTAAGATCATGGCAACCACTCCCGTCGCTTCCTGCCAAATAGAAGGGGAAGAAATGGAAGCAGTGACAGACTTTATTTTCCTGGGCTCCAAAATCACCGCAGATGGTGACTGCAGCCATGAAATTAAAAGACGTTTGCTTCTTGGGAGGAAAGCTATGGCGAACCTAGACAACTTAGTAAAAGGCCGAGACATCACCCTGCCAACAAAGGTTCACATAGTCAAAGCTATGGTTTTCCCAGTAGTCATGTATGGCTGTGGGAGTTGGACCATAAGGAAGGCGGAGCACCGAAGAATAGATGCTTTCGAATTATAGTGTTGGAGAAGACTTTTGAGAATCCCCTGGACTGCAAAGAGATCAAATAGGGTAATCCTACAGGAAGTCAAGACTGATTGCTCCCTGGAAGGAGAAATCCTGAAGCTGAAGCTCCAATACTTTGGCCACCTCATGAGAAGAGAGGACTCTTTAGAAAAGACCCTCATGCTGGGAAAGATGGAAGGCAAAAGGAGAAGGGGGCGGCAGAGGATGACATGGTTAGATAGTGTCACCGAAGCAATGAACATGAAATTGGGCGAACTCCGGAAGCTAGTGGAGGACAGGGAAGCCTGGCGTGCTGTGGTCCATGGGGTCGCGAAGAGTCGGACATGGCTTAGTGACTGAACAACAGCAAAAACGACAGCAACGTAACTGGCATGCAGGGTTTATTGGAAGATGGTGAAATGTCCAAATAGTGTAGTTGGGCTAGGATGGCATGAAATGGCTATACTATAGGACTTAGTTTCTCACATCCAAGAAGTGTTCAACCTGACCTGGGACCCAGGACCCCTGTTTTGGTTCAGCCTCATATCCTTGTAGTCTGGTTGCTCTTTTCCCATACAGGTTAGAGTTGAGAAGGTGCAAGTTATGATGCATCACTTGCCTCATAACATTCACTGCCAGGTTCCCAGCGGGGGGGGGGGAGCATCTGCTAAGAGGGAAAGTGGGGGCCACCTGGTTTGTAAAGGAAGGTAATGGTTCCCCACCTTCCTGCCCAGAATGAGAGAGAGAGAGAGTGCTCCTGTGCGCTAGTCACAGACAGCCCTGGTTTGCATGGAAGCAGCCGTGGCTAAACTGTATAGTTCTGCCCTCCGCCACCTGGACCGAGTAGCTTTGAGCAGGAGAGTTTCTTTGCCCTTTTTCAGAAGGTTATCATGCTGCTCTGAGTTGCTTAGTGAACAGGTGAGATACAAATGTAACAAGAAACTAATCACAATGCTAATATAGAATGCAGAAACTAAACAGTTGAGAAAACAGCACCATAACTAGCATGCATCATGGCTAAGTTATCCCTGAATCTGAGGGGTTGCTCTTAGACTGTAGTTGTTGGGCGGCTTCTTAGAACCATCCAGGACCTAAAGGTAGGAAGTATCTAAATATGTCTATGTGGTGGTCCTAGGTTGCAGTAGTTACATCTGGTATGCTTTTAATTGTAGCATTTAAGGTGCAATCCATTCAGTGCATTTTATCTAGATACTTAATACTTTCAGATGGTCTTTGTTCTTAAAGCCTAATTCTAAGTAGTGATTTTTCATGTTGTGTTTAAGCTGTTAAAATGAACAGTTCCCACTCATGACAGAAAGTAGATTCTTAGGCTCATGGAGCCTGTTTGTGAGTAATGTACCACACCATAACACATCTGCCCATAGTAAGATTCGAGTAATTCTTTCTCTTGAAAATGTTGAATAACTTGAATAATCAAGAAGGCTTAAATCTTTTCATAGATTCTTATAAAACATCTTCAGCAGCAAGTTTCTGCGTTGCAAAAAGATCAAGAAGCCCTGACAGTTTCGCAGATGCGAGAAGAAATACTTCAAAAAGAGGTAAACAAAAATTATCTGGAAGAGGGAGAAGGGCATTCTTTCACCGCATGTATCTGTCCAGCTCTGCCTCTCTAAGAGTCTAATCGTGTTCTCCTCTCCTACTATGTTTTCTTCGTTTTTTCAGCATATTGTAAAAGAATTATTTTATGCTGTGTGTAGTAGTATTTTATACAATGTGGTGGGTGTAGCATTTTATTATTCACATCACATTGACAAGAGATGAAAGCAACACATAAAAACCAAGTTTTCATTTTTAAGCAGAGCTTGAACTGAGACAAGAGCTTCATAAAATAGTTGCAATTTCTGTAGCAAATGATCTTACTCTGGTCAGTTTTCCATATTTAAATAAAAAGTTGACAAGTTTGTTAGAAATCCACAGAGGTTAGACTTGGAGCTGAGTTACACCTGCAGATCATGGTAGATGTTCCTAGAAATGTATGGCAGGATTGCACTGTTTGAATGCTTTTCCATCTCAAAACGTCTCAAAACGTCCCTGCACACCAAAAACAAAGACATTCCTATACACTTACCTAGGACTCATTGCAGCTTGCTTCTGCCCTGCATTTCTGAACAAGGCAGTTATTCAAGTTTGTTCTCTGTAGAAACTTGCCATAGGGTTTCTCTGATACCTTAAGAATTGATTGAGCACTCTAGGTGTGAACTTGGTTACTGCAACTTTGGGAAAATGAGCATATTAGCTCCTATTAGCTTGTATTCATAATCGTGGAGAGGAAGGCAGCATATTGGAGACAGCAGGAAAAATGCATTCTGGTCTGACTTGCAGGCTGTAGAGGCCTGGATGAAAGTCTTAAGGTGCTTCTAAAGTCGCATCACCACGTGGGTGCTGGGTGCCATTTCATAGTCCACCTCAGTCTTGAATTGGATGTTATAGCTTCCAATATTTTGTAGTAAAAGACACAAGAGCAGAAGCCAAGAATAAGACTAATATTAAGGTTGAAGAATCCTATGCTGTTGCCTAAGAATTTTCAATTTTTTTAGTTATGATGAACACAATTTATCTGACTTCTTTTAATATTTATTTATTTATTTATTTATTTATTTATTTATTAGATTTCTACCCCGCCTTTTAGCCCGGAGGCACACAAGGCGGCAATATTGACTGAATGTTGATATTATTGACTGAATGTTGTCACACAATAATTAGAATGTAAACAGTATTATTTGTATTTATTTTACAGTATAAGTAACTCCTGATATTTCTTACATAAATAATTATCTGTTGGATCCTTGCTTATTGCGTACATTTCAGTATATAATGAAAATTCTAAATATATTGGGGAAGCTAGGATTTTTTTTTAATGACTGTCTTGAGTGAATAACAGCCATTGTTATTTATTTGATTTGGGCATGCATAGCTAATATCAAAATAAAGAAACCATTAAGTAATCTCCAAAATATCCCATTTTAGATGGCAAAACTGCTAGAAGAGCTCAAAGAGGCTAAAGAGAATCAGAGCCCTGAGATGAAAAACTTCGTGTGCCTAGACAGGAAGATCAAACATCTGGAAGCCCGATACGAACAGAGAGAACAAGAGCTTCAGCAGGTAAATAAAATGGGGAATTCTTTTCTGCAAAGCCAACACAGGTGGGCCCAGGCATGGATGGATCCAGCATCTGTTGTTTCAGTTATCTAAGGCTTCCTTGGATACTGGGAGGCCCCTTTAAAAATGTTTAGAAAGTGAAGAAACAAGTCCCAAATAGCTTTCCCTACTGTTGTGCAGCAAAACCTCTGCATTTTGAGAGCTCCAGGCAGCCTTCTGAACTCCTTGGGCAGAGGCCCCTCCCTCCACCCAGGCTCCGCCTAGAATGCATAGCCCTTCACAAATCTATGTTGTCCATGGGTTTATCTGTGGAGGCTTTCTTCTCCAAAAACAATTTATAAAGCAAGCATGAAAAGTATTTTTCCTGCATGTTCTGGTAAGTGTCAGCTTGTGCCTATAAATCAATGTAGTGTTTTGCTGCACAGGTGATACAGCAAACGCAGCAAATTGCAGAAGTGGAACAATTTCAGGAAACGGAAAAATGGAGGAAGCTTGCGCTGCTGAAGAATCAAGAGCTGCAGAAATTTCGCGTAGAACTGGATTCAATGCTGGATGTTCTACGGCAACTGCAGAAACAGGGTGTTATCATTCCGGTCGGGGGCTTGAACATGCCAGAAAGTTACTGGAAGATTTGAAGCACACATGTTCATAAGAGAAGCAGGGTTGTAATAAAGGTAGATTTAAGCAGACAGTATTCCTTAATTGCTTAATTTCATAGCACTGGGTCCAGATTTTTACTGTATCGTCTTATACAGTATTTTAACTCTACATCTCATTGTTTTATTTATAAATATTTGTTTATATATAAACAAATAAACCAAAATAGGAGTGTTGACCCTGATTTCTTTCACAAATGAAAGTCTGTCCTTACAAGATTTTCAAGCAGCATTGATGGATAACCAGCTCTGTTCAGCAGTAATCCATAGACAGAGCATAATGTTCACGGTCACTTGTCTTAATTTCTTAGGTCTGTTTTCCTTTTCACAGTTGTAACTACGTCATCTTACCCTCTGCGAGTTTTGTTCATTGGCTTTAGTTACTGTCTTCTTGCCCCAAGTTGCCCATTTTCTAAGGGGTCTCTATCCCATTTCCAAATTACTACGTGAAATTTGTTTCCCACAACGCATCCATCTTGCTTATCAATTTATTTTTTCAAAAAACCTTCATAGGATTAGTATTAAGCATTTCATGAAGCAGCCTTTTGTGGCAGACAAAGCACAATACTACTCACCCCAATTCTAGCACAGTGGTTCCCGACCTGGGGGTTGCAACCCCTTCCCAGGGTAGTGGGAACCACCATACTCCCATTTAACGGGAGTGGCGTAGGGTGTTGAGGTGGCGACAGCTGCAACCAAACTTCAGCTGTCCTGCTGCCACTGAGAAAAAGGGGGGGTTACCCACTTATGAGGGGGTGCTATGGTTATCTGGAGGTTTGGGGAACCCATAGTCCCCTCTGCAGGTCTTCCTGTGCCCTAGAACAGCTGTCTGAAACTGTCACAACCAACTTCTGGTTTTGTGATGAAAGCATGTCACGATGGCGTCAGACAGCTGTTCTGAGGCATGGGGAGGGCCACTGATAGAGCCATGGGCTCTCCACAACCTCCAGAGGGCCAGAGCAGCCCCCAGAAAGCGAATAATCCCTTTTTTTTCTTGGCAGCAACACAATTGTAGAAGTGCGGTCATTGCCATTGCTGCTGAGTCTCCACCCCCAACCCCTCAGGTAATGGGGTAGTTCTGTTACCTTTGTGCTAAGGTAGCACATCTAGGCAGGTTTACTCAGAACTAAATCCAACTGTGCTCCATGGGGCTTACTCTCAGGAAAGCGTGAATAGAAGTACAGCCTCCGAAAAGCAATAGAAGCTAAAGGGGCCTTCTATTCCTTGTTCCCTCTGAATGCAAGCAAATCCTGTCAGTTGTTTGGTAGTGCACAGGCCGGTAATCTTCAAAATCTGGCTCCAAGTAACCCTGGTTCAGAATTACACCTGTTTTCCTTATTTTTGGCTACAAATAGCTACTAGCTCATGGTCAGAGTGGAGGCAACTGGGCATGTGGGGGCTGTGGCTTCACCTCTTGCTCTGCTTGTTTTAAGAGATCTACCTAGCTGATGTTGAAAAAATTAACTAGATAAGACATTGGTGTGATACAGCAAGGTAACTCGTATAAAGGTAAGTAGAATTCCCTTCTGCTTGCTCTCAATTTAAGACTTTGCTAAGTAGTGATGGAGGAATTAGCATTTTAACACATCAAATCACTTCCTAAGTGGGTTTTTAATTAGCGTTAAAAAAAATTAGCAAGTCATCCATGCACATTCCTCATTTGCTGAACAGTTAAGACTTAGCTATATAGCCACATGGGCCTAGGCTTACAGAATGTCCTCATGGATGAACAGTTGTAGTAGCAAACACAATAGCATACACAACTAGGGTGGGTACACAGTATGTTCTATAAACACACAGTTTTGTATAATTATGGTTTCTGAATAGACAATGCTTAACTGCTTTAAAAAAGTCAGCAGATTTCATGCTTCTAAAACTCATGCAGTTTGATAAAATATAGGCAGATGGAGAGGAAAAGCAACGCCAACCTGATAATTGCTCGTTAAACTACTCTTAGATTACTTGGAATTGAAGCAAAGATTCCAATTCAAATGAGGACAGTTTCATTCTTTTTCACATCTGAATACTGAAGAAAAAAATGCTAGTTAGAACAAGTACGGTAGGATGGGACGATTCATTAATTCTGTGAAATTAGCAACAAATCTCATTACAATGATTGTCACTAAATCTGATTGAAAGCAGATCAATTGGCCATTAAATTTACTTTGATATCAAAGCCAACCACAATTAGCCATTTGGTGCTTAATTTCTAATATGAGAGTGCTGAGTTTCAAAGTGGCCTGGAATCAGATCCTTTAATTCTGTGTTGAGGGGATTGAAGGGCCCAATCCTATTGGGCATAACATGGGCTGTACATTCATATTACCCACATCACTGTCACGCAAGGCACCATAAAGCACTTCCAATTCTGGCAGTAAGCTGTTACCCAGGCCAGTTCCTCTCCCCTCCCGGGCTCAGTCCACCCTCTCCTTGCCTTTCTCCCACCACGCCCCCCCCAAAAAGACAGTCATTCTGCCCTCTCCACACCCATGCACTGGCCATCCTCTGCTGGTGCAAACTAACCTTTCCTTGGCACCGGAGACTGGATTTGGCCTCTGAGCCAGTTCACAACCATACGCTGGTTCAGCTGACAATAAAGGAGGCACAAACATGCTTTACAGCATGTTCGTGAAACTCCTGGGCCGGCCAGCTCAACACGTTGGATTGCACCCCAGGTGACACCTATATGACAGCCAGTGTGGTGTAACAGTTGGCTGCACTTGGGCCATGAGGATTGGGATTCAAATTCCTGATCAGCCATTAAGCTTCCTGGGCAGTATATATTGTAATGTGTGTGGATACATCTATATATATAAAGAAGAGTGTGTGTGTGTGTACGTCTGTATGTATGTTTCGCATAGGCTCCGCAACGCCTGGAGCGATCGGCACGAAACTTGGCACACATACACCTTGTGGCCTGGCGACAAACACTGCGGGGGTCGGGGCCCCCTAGCATCCCCAGGGGCAGGGGTACGCAGGGGCCCCCACATGAAGACGGTCAAAAATGGCCGAACTCAGCGTCGAATCCACAGTTTCTGGGGTCACCGAGATGACCAGCGATGCTCCTGACGCCATTGGAGTCTGGGTTCGGCCCCCCCCTCGACATGGGGGGGCAGGAAGGGGTGCGAAACACAACGTCCGCCATGCCCTGCTGGAACGCCTGGACCGATTGGTGCCAAACTCGGCGTGCGGAAGCCTAGCGGCCTGGCCACAAACACTGCAGGGGTTGGGGCCCCCTAGCACCCCCAGGGGCAGGGGTGTGCAGGGGGCCCCACATGAAGACGGTCAAAAATGGCCAAACTTGGTGTCAAATCCACAGTTTCCAGGGTCACCGAGACAACCGCCGACACTCTCAACGCCAGTCGAGTCCAGGTTTGGGCCCCCCTCGGCACGGGGGGGCCAGAAGGGGTGCGAAACAAAATATCCGCCATGCTGTGCTGGAACGCCTGGACCGATCGACACAAAACTTGGCACGCATACACCTTGCACCCTGGCGACAAACACTGTGGGGGGCAGACCCCCCTAGCGCCCCTGGGGGTGGGGGTACACGGGGGTCCCCACGTGAAAATGGTCAAAAACGGTCGAAATCGGCGTCGAATCCACAGTTGCCGGGGTCGCCGGGGCGAGCGGCAATGCTCCCGAAACAGTTGGAGTCTGGGTTCGGGGGCCCCTCGGCGTGGGGGGTGAGAAGGGGTACAAAACAAAATGTCCGCCATGCCGTGCTGGAACGCCTGGAGCGATGCGCACCAAACCCGGTACACGTGTGCCTTGCGGCCTGGTGACAAACATTGTTGGGGTCGGGCCCCCGGTGCCCCCGGGGGTGGGGGTACAGGGGTCCCCATGTGAGAACGGTAGAAAACGGATGAAATTGGCGTCAGATCCGTAGTTTCCGGGGTCGCCAAGGCGAGTGGTGACACTCCCAATGCTATGGGAGTTCGGGTTCGGCCCCCCTCATGTGGGGTGGGAAGGGGTGCGAAACAAGATGTCCGCCATGCCGTGCTGGAACGCCTGGAGCGATTGGCGCCAGACTCGGCATGCACGTGCCTTGCGGCCTGGCAACAAACACTGCAGGGGTCAGGCCACCCCAGTGCCCCCGGGGGTGGGGTGCACAGGGGGCCCCATGTGAAAATGGTCAAAAACGGCCAAAATCGGCGTCGGAACCATAGTTTCCAGGGTCACCGAGGTGAGTGGTGACGCTCCTGACGTGGTTGGAGTCTGGGTTCGGCCCCCGTCAGCATTGGGGGGTGAGAAGGGGTGCAAAACTCATAAACTCTGGAAGATCATTTTGTTACCCGGGCAACACCAGGTAACAAAAAGCTAGTATATGAATACAATGTGAACCCACAGTACCTCCTATAACACTTGAGAGCCATACTAGTCTCATTTTAACATGGGAATACCAAAGGGGAACCACAACAGATGCCCAGTTCCTGCTGTAGTAAGTTCACATGCACACACAGTCTCACGCACACACACAGACTCTCACGCACAGTGCATTACATGCTAGGAATGGTTAAGCGTACACAGTATATCAGTAAATTCATGTACTATTTATTTTACAATGCAAGCTGATTTGTCAGCTTTATTGAAAAATGGTACATAAATATTTTAAATTTGAAAACATAACCCCAAAACTCAAGGTATTACCATTTGGCACCATGCCACAAGAACGCTTAACAGATTGGTGCACTTCACTTTCTTGTTTGGCAGAAGACTTTCACTTATACAACACTTCACGTGCTATCTACCCCATTCCAACATGTTTTAAATCATCTTCCTATTAAACAGTAAAAAGCAAGACAAGTGATATAGAAGCTTTTGGGTCTTAAACACTGAAAAAAATAACAAAATATCCTATATTATGTACCAGTCATCCATGAATCACCTGTAAGCCTGTACTCACAAATGAAAGACAGAATGGGACCTGAATAACTTTGTAATATAGACCTAAAAGGTGTAATGCTACTACAGGATACATCCCTGCAAAATGTCGAATATTTTACTCAAGTGATTTCAGTCAAGAATCTGGTGGGGGGCTTGGCTAACTGGTTTACTCTCTAAAATGATAGGTGGCTCTGAAATCAAGAGGTCATCTTCTCCCAGGCAAGAGGTCTGGTCAGTGTGCACAAAGTTGGGGATGTTGAATTTTGTGTGGCAAGTCAGCTCCTCCTCCAGCCTGTTCTGAACTGCTTCCTGAAAGTGGATGTTACTGTCCAGAACTCCTGCTTTGTGGCCCTGTTTTGCCCTATCCATGTTCTCAAATTCATGGATGTAGCAGTGGAACAGCAACCTGGATTCCTCAGCAGTTTGTTGAGAAAAGGTCCTGTCAGAATCCAACGGCCTTCCAAAGTCAGCCACAAAATTGTTTGAGCAGAATCTTTTCTCAGAAGGATCTGTATTTCTAGAAAGTAAAGAAAGACATTATGTGGTTAAGAAATCAGGCACAATGCAGGTTAGGAACAGAGTACGACGCAGGATTACAGTTCCCCTGATCCTCACCATTACGGACACATCCAGAATATTAGCTTGCCTAAGGAATGCTTGCTCATGTTTTAGTTCGAATGGCTATAGATCTGCAATTCCAGAGCCTTTTGGGGGGGGGGAGGAATCACAAACATCTGACTTATTTGGATGCATCAGCTCTGAAAACAGAAGCAGATAAACTGAGGAAGACCTCAGGATTTATCTCCGAACAGCTGAATCTCCATGCAATCCTGCCAACACAACATGATTCAGTAACTGTCATCTTAACCTTTGAGGCCAAGTGTTAAAATTCTGTGATGATAGATGCTTTCATTATAAAACCTTTGAGTTAACCGTCAAGCTATTGGCAATGGTTGCTCAACATTTTGATCTTTGTCTACCTGAGGTATGGTTCCCACATGTATGGTCAAGTGATGAACATCTTCGTGTTGTCGTCACTTCCAGTTTTCATTAATGGTTTAACAGTTTGTGGACTAACAGTTATCAAAAACAGCAAAGAATTCATAGCACACTGGATCCTAACTTAGCACTCCATGAAAAGCAGCTTCTGCTGTTCACAGAAGGGATACTTTGATTAATCCACCAAGCTTTGATACCAGCTGAAACCACTGTTTGGTCTATCTGTATTTAATTGTAACATTCCAGAATACACCCCATCTCTCCACAGGGCTCATCTGAAGACAGAAAAGCAAGACTAAGGAACGCTGGCCAGGAACTGCCCCTTCCTGGGGGCTGCACAATTTTTCCAGAAAGGCCAGGTAGCCTAGATTCTGTGGTTAGCTACACTGAGCTCCACAATATCGCCTGAGCTCCACAAATGAATTCCAAAGAATTATTGCTGCAGAAGTATTGCAGGTTAATTGCATATAGTGGCCTCCTGCATCAGTAGTACTTACTCTTGATGAGGTGCTCCTGTCTTTGTCAACAAGGTCAACACAAAGAACATAAAAATTACAAAGACTGCAAGGCCAACCCAAAAACCAATCACAATGGAATCTGGAAGAGAAGGAAAAAAATTACAGAGGATAAACTGCCAACATGGGATGAAGGGGGAATCCACTGCTTATTACACATAATACTGTTGTTTAAAGGATGACAATATTTTAAGCATCGGCCAAAAATCAAGATGCAATGCAGTCAACGTTTCAGGGTGTGGCCCACTTCTGTCAATCCCCAGTTGCTGGACATGTATGTACTGCTGCCAGCCCATCCAGCGAGGATCATCTGTACAGTGTCATCTTAAGCATGGTGGCTCAGAGGTCGAAGGGAATCATTCCCCAGTAAGTGTGCACAGGAGTGAAGCCTTCTGGATTTGGGGCCCACATGGGCACTCTGCACTGAGCAACTACAGGCACACATGTCATAATTGCAACCATCACTGGCCATGGCAGACTTTGCCAGGTATCGGTTTGGCAGGAAAAAATGTGTAATGCACTGCCTGCTGCAGCATATAAAGACCTCTGACTCAGCGCCAGGGTTTCAGGTTTTTAATAACAGCACCAAATATATGTCAACTTTCAGCCTGAATGATTAGCAGATAGTGAGAATATGCACTGCAACGTATGCATGCTCCTAATCCATGGAAACAACCTTTACAATTTGTTTCTGGTGTTCCTTTTCCAGTGTGCTTGTGGCTAAATTTAACAACCGTGGCTAAAGCAAACTCAAATCATGCACACAAGTAAGACAGTAAAAGCGTCTTCTCCTGGTTCTAAAATTTTCAGATGGTAATAAGAATTATTACAGCAAGGTGCAGTAAAGCGGCCTCTCATTATGGCTGATTGCAGCTTCATTATCTGCTGCTCCCAGATGAAGTTTTATGTACTCCTTCAGCAACTAAATTCCCTTTAGAAAGGTGAATGTTTTGTCCAACACATCCCTGCAAGAGTCCTGGTTGCTTGGTCAGAAGAGCAGCTCTGATCCCTGAAACGATTCAAGGCTGCCTGCTCACTGGTTTGTCCAAGAAAGAGCAAGTCAACCCAGTGCAAACAGGTGTCAATAAAAAGGCTCCCAGCACATCCTTCAGGTGCACTATGCTCTGAAGTCACTCATGCCCTCCCCACTGTAGGGCAGGAGAAGAGGACAGCCAATCAGCCTTGCATGACCAGCTTTTGATTCCAGTGTGCGTGTGTGTGCGCTAAGCTTAATCCTGGAAAAGAATAGATAAAATTCAACCAGGGGCAGTGAAAGTTATTCCACCCCAGCCTCCCTGCCCTGGGCCTTCATCAGGTATCTGCTACTCCAGCTATGCCATGCAGAGTGCTTTGTCACCTTCTGGCAAGCAATAGAAGTCACAACATTTCTCCCAACCTTAGAACTGAATGGGGGGGATCAGCCCCAGCTCCTCGGTTGTGCTACAGAGCAGCCACAAAGGTCTTTTTCCCTGCCCGCCCACCCACCCCATTTCAAGCGGAGAAAAGGGCTGAGGCTTGTTTTTGTGCTGCACTTCTAAGGCAAGTGCAATTTCAGGTACATTTCCTACCCCTCTCTCCCACTGCAAGATTGGAGCTGGGGAAGGTGGGAATCGGGATTATCTCACCCTCCTTGTGTCTGTGTCCCTGAAATGTCACATAAGAATGGGAGCAAGATCCCATTCCTTTAAGGAAGGGTGGGTCCTGATGACCACACATTTTGACTGGTTACTAAACTAACCAAAATGTGTGGACTCCTGCTGTCTTCTTTGTGCTTACGGAGAGCCCAGGTGCTCCAGCTGGGCCAGGAACCCTCATCCATCTCCAGTACTCAACCCGCTCCAAGGGCAAGGAAAAAGGAAGAAAGAGTCGGCCTGTGTCCCAGCAACTGGGCCTCAGAGTTCTTTTTTCTGGGAGGGAATAACCCAATTCCTCTTCCTCCCAACCTGGAATGTTCCTCATCCCAATTCCTCTTCCACCCAGTTTGGAACCCAAAGTGGCTTCCCTGGATTACCCAGACTTCCATGGTCCAGAAGGCTTCCTGGCACCCTTAGCCTCTTGCCCGTTTTCCTCATCACTGACAGGGCTTGAAAGCATCTTGACATCCTGCATAGCTGCCACCCCTCATTTCTTTACTCGGGGGTGGGCAGAACCAGCATCTTTGTTGCCATGGCAATAGAAGCACTGATCTGCATGTTCTCAGCCACACAGCTTGTTCTCAATCTTGATGTGTCTTCACCCATAAAATAGTTCACTGAATTTCTATATATAAGATTACCCAGGAACAGAATTTCTGAGGTTGCCCTCTCTGAGAATCATTACTGTCTCATACTCACAAAGCCGAGAGTTTCATTTGTATTGTTTAAATCCTGCATTAAGTGGTTACTAATGCTGAGGGAAATGTTAGCCAATCAGCATGGCCAACCAGCCATGGTCAAATGTTATCTGTAGGGGTGTTTGAAAATGGTGTTATTTTGTCGCAAATTTTATGATTTGAAAGGCAGAAAGCAGTGTTATCTGCTAATTTCTCATCCAAGTTCTCATTTTTAGTAATTTTAAATGTTTTTAAAGTGTACTAGGTAGGTGATATAGTGTCAGCAGATGCAACCACAGTATTATTTAATTGAAAAAGTAATTATTTTAACTTTTGGAAAATATCTTAAACACCAAAATGCGGTGTTTTGTGTTTTTATGCAGATATTTTCACTCCAAAAAGGCGGTGTTTTGTGTTTTCATGCATTTTTAACAAAAATAAACACCCCTAGTTATCTGACAGATCAATATAGCCGTTATCTCCCTTCACTGTATAGGAGCATATGATATTCCCTTTCTTCCAGCCCATTTCTCAATGAGTGTTCTAGCCTCACAGCATGTAGGAAGAACTCTTCAGGTAGCAATAGACGTTGCGTGACAAACATACTCCGTTTGCTACCTAATGTGAAGGTGGAGACCCATTTTCAGGGAAGAAGTAGTGTGCTAGGGTGACACTGGCATAGCTAGGTCATTCCATATCTGGGGCCCATAAATTTTTGATACCCCCATATGACAAAAATTATTTATTTATATTTTTCACATTTTATACACCCATAGGTCATATCAAATTTGATGATTAAACCATGCTCTCGACTTATTCATGAGGCCGACTTATACAAAAGTATATGCAGTAGAGTTCTGACATTTCATATAACTAAAACAGAGAACTCCCAATAAGACTTACACTTATGAGCCTTGAGGCCTTCAAACGAAACTGGCTCAAATTCATAATATTCATATTCCCAAGTATAATCAGAATGAGATAAAGCATGTTGAGATGTTCTGTTGGAAACAAATCTAGATCCAGCCATCATCAACCTATATAGATATAGAAACATGAAGATAAACAGCATAAGCTAGTAGAAGCAAGGTAAATCAGGATTTGTTCACTTATACAGAATATTTCTATACCATTTTTAACCCATGCAATTCCAAAAATCAGCTTAGAATAAGAGTCAAAACAGATTAAAACACCAATCCTATGGACTCTTAGTGCTGGCAGAAATAGCAGAACTACCTTAGTCACAAAAGCCACTCCCAACAGCGGAGCCTTCCCACACATGCCAGGACAGTGAGAACCCACCAGTAAAGGTAAGAAGATGGGGGAGGCAGGATGGAGTGAGGGAAGGCAGGACGGGTCACTAAAACCTAGCCCCCAGACTTGATCCTGCAGTATGGATCCAGAAAATATAGGGGAGGAACTTGGAAGGAAATAAAAACTACAGGGCAGGTAAAGAGATCTCAGCTGACATTAGACTGGGCCTCTATGGTCCTTGCAGGATATGTAGTTCTTAGTTTCTATTTCCTTCCTCCGTTTCTCCACACAACCTCTTCCTTCCATACCATCAGGGAAGGAAGATGTGCTCTGTCAGAACTCCCTGCCCACCAGGCCATCTCCACCAGACTTCCACACAAAGGGAAGCTCTAGGGTTCTCTATTCCAAAGTATTAGGGTCCTCTGATACTTCAGAAAACGCATGTAAGCAACCATGAACAAGTACAGTATTCCTTATGAAATCTTAACCAGCCTCAGAGCGCAATCCTACCTTATGCTGGCCGAGTAAGGCCGACATAGCAGGGCCATACCCAAAGGCCCATTTGGAGGCAGCAGCAGCAACGTGCAGGACAAGGGGAGGTTTTCCCCTTGCACCGGCGTAAGCCCCAGTCACCCTTATGGGCCTGCTCAGATCTGCACTGGCAAAATAGCAGGCACAGAGGAACGTGCACGGGAGCGGCTCAAATTGGGGCTGCAGGGAACCCAGCGTTAGGATACGGCACTACAGTCATCCTGCATCACAACCATGTCACAATCCCCTTCTCCGCCCACTGTGCCGCCCAGTTACGCCTCTGGAACGCCCTCGTGGTGGCCCTGTGCCAACCGAGCAACGTTGGCACTTGACTGGCACACAGCAGGCTCTGCCAATAGTCGCGCCAGCGCCTGAGCACTGATGCTGACCTTTGACTGCTCTGCTTTCCCCCGCCCCTTTTCCAAAACAATTTGTACAAATCTGTGGAAAAATGACAAAAGTTATAAGCACAAGAAGATGGAGCAGATCTTCACTGAAATAAATGCAAATAAAAAAAAATGACTCAAATGGTAAATTGAACAAATGAAAATGAATGTTAGCAAAAAGGATGCTTTTCTCTCGCTCATGAGAAAGCAGGAGCAGCCCCCTGCCGCCGCCATTACTACTTTACTTATTCAATCCTCTCTGGGTTAGAGGGTGAGCAGGCAAGATCCTGCCAAGGTGTTGATGTCAGGGGGTGCCTAACACCAGCCTTGTCCCATTCCACGAGCCATTTCACGCATTGAATAATAGTAAACTAACGCTTGCCTTCAACACTACACTTTACGGAGCGGCAACCAAGCCTGCTCCCTGTTCCTATAGGATACGCGTAAAGTTTGTTCACACTTTTCATTTTCAGGTGCACATGAAACGCATTGTAGGCACTGTGCTCCTAAAAAACGTAATGTGTGAAGAGATACCAGGGGTGGTATATCAGGTTCAATGGCTACTTTTTGTTCACAGAGAAGCTGAAAAGAGTCATAGAGATAACGCAGGGAGTCAATACAACCCCAAAGCTGTGGGCTGTAAGACTTTCTATTTAATCCCAAACTGTTGTATGGGAAATCTAGTACATTAATAGCCCCCATCTGCCCCCTACTTTAGACCCTCTGCAGTTGCCAATGCACATTCCTTGCACTTCTGGAAATGCCACCAATTGGCTAGTCTGTGCTTCTAAGATGTCCACAATCTAGCGAGAGAGAAAATGATCCACTGGAGAGACTCCAAGGGAAATTGCACTTGCAAGCTCAAGGAAACACTACCCCAAAATCACTCACAGGTTCAAACACTCCATTCTGCAGGAAAGAGGGATCCCTTTGTTTTATTCCATTTTGTTAAACAATATACCTTTCTTAAAAATAATTTTAAGATGGGGCTGCAACAATAATCTGTCTCTGGACAGATAAAATTCTCTAATCTGCTGTCTAAAATAAACCACATGACATCATCCCCACCTCCAGCACCTCTGTTTCTCATCACAGGGAGAACCTGCGCAATACCCATAAAGCCCCAGACAATGGTGTTGTGTTGATGTGCAGAGAAAAAAATAATAATACAGTATATGTGCTAATAATGCTGGCATGTGGAAGTGAAGACAGAGGATTAGGTGGTGTGTTGAAAGCCTGGCCTTATTCCTTGAACCTCAAGTACATGTAGCAGAATACATCTCTCAGGTCATCCACAGAGCTCTTCCAGACACGCATACACAAAAAAACCCATAGGCATATGTGCTTATGATTTAAAATGCAGCACTACTCCTCTGGCGGAAGGGAAGAAGGCAGCCTGGATGAGTGGGAGACTTGTAGTTGCGTCTGCACCCCATCCTCTCCTGTAGGCTTTGGGGAGCTTACAAAAATTTCATCGAAAGCAACAAGAAAATCAATGAAATCACTGCCCTCAAAGGAATCAGTGTGACAACATAGTCCTATGCAGGTCTACTCAGAAGTAAGCCCCATTGTGTTAAATCAAACTTACTCTCGGGTTAGTATGTATAGGATTGAAGCCAGGCAGCCCAATCCAACACAACTCCCCAAGCAGCAATGCAGCAGCACCTGTTCAGCACAGGGCATCTGTTCCAACCCAGAGGCTCCTTGGGGCAAGAAAACATTTGTTCCCTTACCCCAGGATATGCTCCTGCCTGCCTTGTGAGTCTCCTCAGACCTGAGCCAGTGGTGCAATGTCACACAGACCTATGAAGGCGGACTGAGCCGTCCCCCTTCCCAGTCACAATCCACCCTTCTCTCTGCCCACATGGCCTCCCTGTTCCACCCACTCCCACCTCCCTTCCACTTCCTGTGTGATCCTACCTAGGGTAGGAGGCCATCAGAGTCCACAGCCATGTGGATCCAGCTACTTCTTGCTTCGTGGCCAGCCCATGTGCTCTGGCATGTCGTGCCGCAAAGCACCGTATTCTGGCAGCACTAGCCAAAGATTTGGATGGCTGGTGGCAATGGAGAAAAAGGAAAATAGGGCAACCATGTTTGAAGGACAGGCTTCTTCTCAGAGCCCCCCAAAGTCAAGCTCTCCTCTCTGCAGAGATACTAAAGCCTGTTATAACTGAATAGATAAGTTACCACAAGGTAAGAAATGTAACAAAGGTGTTCTTCACAAATATGACAATGTTCAAGAACATCCCCTGCAGAGGCGTACCAGGGCGAAACCGCGCCCATGGCACGCAACCTCATGACATCGTGACGTCATGACGTTGCGGGGTTTGGCTTCAAGCCCCGCCTCCTTGTTTTGCCCAAACAGCAGCCAAGGGAAGCCGCGCACCTCTCAGGCGGCTTTCCCTGGCTGCTGGTCGGGCACTTTAAAGTGCTCGCGTGGTGGCCAGGAGGAGGGGAGACGCCGGCGCGCCTCCCAGCTTGGGGGGGCACAGCGGCGGCTTCCCTGCCCTGGCTACCGGTCAGGCACTTTAAAGTGCTTGCGCGGCAGCCAGGAGGGGAGACACCGGTGCGCCTCCTGGGGGCGCAAATTTGCGGGCTGGGTGCCATGCCAATGGCGCCCCATCCTATGGCACCCAGGGCTCGTGCCCCCCCTTACCATACCTTAGAAACGCCTCTGATCCCCTGTTACCTGGGCTAAGAGGCACTTTTAAATTGATGTTTGTGTTATATTTAGCAGAGAGAGAGCAACCGCCCCATTCACTCCAGCATAGTGTTTTGTTTGCTGGTGTATGTGTATGTGCCTGAGTGTGTGTACATGTGTATGCACTTGTGCACTACTTTAAATTATGAGCCCTTTTGAAACTGGGAACGGTCTCCACTTCTTTCACTCTGTTAACATTTGTTGAAAACAATATATTGTGTATAATTGACACACATCCCTGTATTCTAAAAGCCTAACTCACAAGTTTGAACCTTTGAGATGTTCCTCATCAAAGTCCTCTCACCTCTTTAGAGTAGCATTGCAACTGGCAGCTCAACACAGGTGGCCTGATTTCATCACTACCGTCATAATTTACATTTTACGTGGCTTATTAAGATCAAATAAGGTAAGATACTCAAATCAGCCATACAGAACACAAGCTCCCCTTAGGGCTGAAACAAATTACTCCTTTCTCCAGATGCTGTTACAATCATCGTATGCAACTAGATTAAATTCACAAGGTTTATTAAACCTGAGGATCTCCGGATTGAGCACAGACACATGGCAGGTGTGTTCCCCCCCGCCCCCTCCACATCCCCACAAAAAATACAGCACTGATAGGATGCAATTAATGGGGTTGTTCAAGTAATCACTATAATAGCACAAAATACAGTCAAAACAGAATGAAAGAAAAGGTGAGCTCCCAAAACAGCTACCCCAAATGAGGACTGAAGTCACAACCCCCGCTTTTACTGAAAACACCATTAGAACACAATCCTAACCTGCGCTAGAACATGCAGGCTGGCTGGCCTGCACTGTATCTAGCGAAAGTATCCAGCAATCCTGGAGCCTTGACAGGGCAAGGGCACATTTGTCCCCTTGCCCCGCGGTAAGCCCCAGCCGGGCCGATGCGGCTCCTTAGATCTGTGCCTGCTGTTTAGCAGGCACAAGTCCAATGAGCTGCAGCGGCCTGAATGAGGGCTGCACAGCCCTGGGACAATGGGGGTGCGTGGATGTGGCCTAACGGCCTCAGCTGGACTCCTCCCTCCAGGCCACCCCGCCCACAGGAAAGCCCTCCCCCGCCCCTTTCGGCCCTCCCTCACACCTTCCTCCCGTCCAGAAATGGGCCTGTGCTGGCTAAACTCAGCTGGTGCGGGACTGACTTACCCGGCTGTCACAGCGGTGGTGCTGCCTGTGTCAGCCCTGCGATTCTTGCATAGGCCCGCATGTGTTTTACAACAGGTGCACAACACCGCAGGGCTGACAAAAATGCCTCGCGTCGGCCCAAGGGGGAGTTAGGATTGCTCTGCTCAGCACTTGGCAAACAAAAAATAGCTAGAGGCAGCTTTGCTCTGTTTCATTGAACGAATTCTGCTTCAAAAAAACCACAAACAGATATACAGTACATTATCCAAGTTAGGGCCTCTGCAGGTTCTTTCCCACACTGCTGCTTTTGGGCGGGGGGAGGGGGAGGAGTTCAGCTTTAAAACCACACTGAGGGGAAGGAGGAGTGAATCTTCTCCCCCTCCTCACGCATTCTGATTCCAACCAGGATGCACCTCACAACCCCTCTTAATGAAAAACAGGAGCTTCCAGGATGAAGCATGCTTAGATGGCACACCTTTGCAAGCACATCACATTTGCCCCTTAGAAGGTGATTTTTATTTGGAAAACAGTGAGTCAGACTCCTGGCAGATCCACATCAGCTCAGACTCTCCCCATGGCAGCTAATTTTTTTTTTTAAAAAGAGCAAGCATGGGAGAGATGATTGCATGTTTAAAATACTGTATTTAATTGTCTAGTTTGACTGGAAGCACATAAGTGAACACTGAGGAGAGGCATTTCTAATGCCAATAAGGCTGCAATCCTATCCACACTTACCTGGGAATAAGCCCCATTGGCTGCAATGGAATTAACTTTTGAGTAGATATAGAGAGGATTGGGCTCCAAGTCTTCTGTCCAATATAGGTTTTATGTTTTTATTACAATATAATACTAATTTAGGCAAATCTGTATTTTCCCACAAGAGGCTTACATTGTTAGGGCTCCTCTCCTTTCTGATCCATCCCATCAGCTACCTCCTATGAGGTATATGGGACAGCTTCAAACACTGAGCAGCCATTTTTCCATGGCATGCACAGAAGGGAGAGTTCAGGCACTGAAGTCCTACTGTCTGTGCCCATAATACGGAAGCCATTACGGATGTACTTTAGATAAAGAAAAGCAGCCATATTTTATATCTTTCACAAAAAGCTCTGCTACTAAATGACTACTCTGTCGGTAGGAATAATCAATGCTGGTTGAAGACAAAAAAATTATAATAAAAGGGAAAAACTGCAAACTGTAAAGAAAAAGAAACATGTAATTATACCACTTCAAAGTACACCTCAGCTTTCCCTTCCTCCACAGACCGCCCCTCCCACCCAAACACTGTTAGAAAACTGTGAATTGCAGATCCAGGTAAGTTTCTGCCCCATCTTTTGTGGCTTTTCCTGCCTCCTATCATGCCATTCTTATGGCTGTGGAACCTATATCAAAATTTTAGTACTACTTAGAGACAAAGCATCTATATTGACTCTCGCATCTTTACTTCCCACGTTTCTGTCTCTGTGCGAATATAGGCAAGCGGCTGACAGAAATAGGATACATTTCTGATCCTCCAGGCAAAGTGGAAGGCAGGCTGCAGGGCAGTTCATATTCTGATCCTGAGGGAAAACTGCACATGGTGGGGCAATCATTTCACTTTTATATTTCCAAAAGGAAAAAAAATATATAATGCCTCATTATGTTTAGTATCATGATTTATGCTCAACATACCCAGGGCTTAGCCCCTCCAATGTTTTCATGTATCACTGATTAATTGGTTTCCAATCCTCCCTACACATTTTACAATCCTTCTAATAACCCCACTGTCATGATATAACATCACATTAGTCAAGAAAATCAGAGATAGGTTGTGGAAGTAATTCTTTCCATTTGGGTACTGATTTTATAGGCTCTCAAAAGTCAGCAATTGCAGAGGAACCTGCTCTGTGCCTGAAAGCAAATCATGACTGACTTTAGCTCCATACCTCTTTGTATTGCTTCTCAAAGCAGTGTTTCTCAAGCTGTGGGTCTGGACCCACCAGGTGTGTCAGAAGCCAAATTCAGGTGGGTTGCGTAGCACCTAGGGCAGCCATCTTTGAAAACAGGGGGAGCTGGGACCCTTGAAAGGAGGAGCACTGTGTGGTTATTTTATTTTGCTTGTGTCAAGGTTGTAAATAGGCTTTTTTCCTCTCTGATTCACTTTGGTACTGGAAAATGGCTGAGAAACAACCCAACTTATTGCTGCATTCCCAGGAAAGCAGCAGGCTCTGGCATCACAATGACATCACTTCTAGCCATGACATCACTTTTGGTTGGATTGTCATTCTAAAAAGTGATGCTAAAATGTTTGAGAACTACTGATGTAAAGCATTAAAAATATTTACTGTTTAGGTTTAATAAAGGCTATATAAACCTATAAATAATATAGATTTAATAAAGACTAGCTAGGCACTGCACAGAAAATAATCATAATAGACCTCGCCCTTCAGCTAAACATTTTTTATCTGATGCAGAGAACATCAAATCTACCTGTCTGTATCAAATCTTTCAGTAGAGATGACTCAGTCAGGATGCTTGGGAACATAACATGATTTGCCAGAGGGAAAACAACAATAAATGATATTTGCCTTCCAGTGCTGCTTTTTCTGAAAGTGTGTGCAGGAATGGGAGATGGAATGGTATCAAATGTTCAGTCAGGGTGGAAGCCCTTGATGTCAAGGGTTGTCATAGGTGGCCATTGGTTTCCAGTACTGGTGTTTACAGTGAGCTCTTGGGAAACCCCGAAGAACAACTCGCAGACCTAATAGCATTCACAGTGTTATTTCCTTTGCCAGGAACAGTTGCCCCTTATCATACGCGAGTTACATTTCACAGGTAGCATGTAAAACTAAAATTGCTTATACTCAAAATTACATTGACAATCCCTCACATTTGGAAAATCCGTACTGTCCGTAAAGGTGGATAGGGAGGGAACAGCTATTTTATTCTCTGATTTCTGGCTTCTTCTGAGGCATGTAAGAGGAAAGGTTTTCACTGTTTAAACAGTTTTACTCTTTGTGTGTGCGCATTTGTTTGCCAATCACATGTAGTTGAATTTGCGCAAGTCAATTGTGCATAAAATGAGGGGCAACTATACTTATTATCTGCCACCTTCTGTATCAAGTAAAATAAAGCCTCAATAAATCTGTGTGGTGCTATAGCTCAGGAGGGGAATATACTCCTGTAGTAGAGCATATGCCTTGCATTCAGAAGTTTTCAAGTTTCTACCCTGATTTCTCCAGTAAGAAGGTTTAAGGAATAAGTGCTAAGCAAGTTGATATTACCAGTAGCGTAGCTGGGATCGGCAGGTACCTGAGGCTACATGACTTGACGCCTCAAGTCATCCTCTTGCACCTGCGTGGTCACACCCCCCCCACCTCTGTGCATGTGTAGCCCTGGCCCCAGACGTCTAGTTTTAGGGACATGGCTTGTCCACCATGTAGGTGCTCAAACCAGGCCAGACACCTACAAAAGAACACTTTTGATTTAGAGCATGGTCCCAGTTTGAGGGAGGCACTTGTTTTCCATTTGCAAAAATGCCTGAAGTCTCTTAGTATTTATAGTTAACCTGGCTCGGGGGCTGGTGGCATTTAATATCTACATCTTGGCAAGAGAGAATGGGAAGCATGAGTCAACACCGTATGATGCTTCCTCCTGCAAGACAGAATTGTTGTAATCACAACAGGTAGACAAGCAGAGAACTGCAAAACAAGCCTTCCTTATAGACTATCCCAGTGATTTTCCACATCCCACAGAAGGGTCTCTCACAGGTCAGGCTGTCTAGGCTGTCTTGTTCTTACTGTCTTGGCCCGTCTTTTCTCTGCAGATCAATTATAGTTAAAGACCACAGTCCTCATATGTAGGAGTTCCAGCCTCTATGGACCTGCTTTAGGCATGCAATGAAAAAAATCAATGAATTTCTTCTGAACTAACTATTCCAGAATAAATAGCACCAATTGTTTTCCATTCACACAATCAATGGCAGTTCAGAATAACCCTATTGCACCACCAGTCGTATTTTTAGGACCACCTGCTGTGGAATACTTGTCCCTTAATTTATTTCAACCTTCTTTTTATCCTCATAGACAATTCAAATCCAAAGTAGTAAGTAAATGGACATGTTTAATTTTCAAGCAATGCACCTGGAAATACTGTCCTTGTGCTACAATGATTAAGAGCGCAATCCTAAACTGGAGTTAGGCCGGCATAAACTAAGCCAGCAAAGTTCAACACCAAGGCCAAAATATAGCGTGTTTGGACTACTCTCAGAGTCAGGGAGGATAGCGCACATCTTCGTGTTGGCCTCTGACTCAAAGAGTGGTCCAAACATACTTTATGGTGTCCCTTGTGCTGGCCAAACTTTGCTGGCTTAGTTTATGCCGGCCTAACTCAGTTTAGGATTGCACCCTAAATTAGTTTTATATGACTGATTATGAGAACATTGTGGATTAGTTCATGATCACTCCAGCCTAAGACACACTGAAGAAGTAGGGAGCAGAAAGCTCACTTTAAAAGTACATTTTATTCTCTGGTTGTGTGTAAATGCATCATTTTCCAAAGGGTTAGAAGAAGGTAGTGGCACACCTAAACAGAATACCATCAGGACCAATTCAGTGGTTAAACAAGACACAGGGTTCATTTCCATTATAACACTATCCTGCACTAACAACCCAGGATGACCTAAGTTCTACCTTTAAGTTAAATGTTCAGAGGGTTAATGGGAGGCATGAGGAAGTTGGAACAAAGTGTGCTATCTTTCACTAAACCTATGTTTTGGCATACTATTGCAAGTTTATAGTAATGAATGCTGGCTGGTGATTGCTTTTTAGGCTAATAATTCTAGATTTGATTCCAGTTAGTGTTTAAGGATCTCTAATAGTCAAGGATGTGCTCCTAAATGAGTGATGTCATCCTGGCTTGCAAGAACTTCATGTAGGATCTACCCAATTAGGAGGGGTTGAGGTGTAAGACAACTCCGCTCTGCTTTGGGTCATCACTAAAAAGGACAAAGGGTGCGTCTAGATAAGAATAGGCAGATTTGATCTGAACGAGAGTGTGACATACTAAAATCAGTGCCGTGTTGCTCGGAATCCTGGGGGAAGCCCTGCATTGGGCTCCCCATGGCACTCCCCACCATGGGCGATGGGACACCACTACCAATACTGAGGGTTGAGAGAGGTCAGGTGTGCCCTCTGATGGCTTGAGCCCTCAGGCCAGTGACACAAAGCTTCACTACAATGGAGGAATGGAATGAGAACAAGCTGAAAGCCAAACACATCTTGGGGTACAAGGGCATGCACTCTAGAAACTGGTGCAGCCATTTTCAAGCTTTCATCTCATAGCATACTAACAAGGCACTAACATTGTCATCTGTTTTTGACAATTGACAAGGCACACCATGAGACTGGTGGGGGGGCTCACATCCTCCAATGGCCCTATTAATAAATGACACTCCCCCCCCCCAATTCCTTTGGCATCCCTGTAGACCATTCACGGCATACCGGTGTGCTACAGCACCGTGGTTGAGAATGGCTGCTATTGTTTGCAAAGCGTGTTCTACCACCATTCAATTTACAGGCATGCCCTCATATCCATGGGGGATCCGTTTCACGGACCTCCGTAGATATGGAAACCATGGATACCATGGACGCCTTCTCCAGTCTCCCGTTAAATGGTTAAAAGCCCCACTTAGATGGCAAATTCTCCTTTAAGCAAAGTGCGATCAACGCTTTGCATACTCCCTCCAGCAGCTGGAATGTTTTAAAAAACAGAGGGTAGCAACAGGAACTGCCGGTTGCCCCCTCTGTGTGTGTGTGTGTGTGTGTGTGTGTGTGTGTGTGTGTGTGTGTGT
>JAJKFI010000012.1:4566104-4602644 GCA_029204185.1 Lerista edwardsae
TGTGTGTGTGTGTGTGTGTGTGTGTGTGTGTGTGTGTGTGTGTGTGTTTTAACTGCTCCGTCTGCCTGAGGGAGCATGCAAAGAGTTTATTGCACTTTGCTGGTGCAATAAGCAAAGTGGCCCTGGTAAGTGGGGCTTTTAACCATTTAATTGGTGCAGGAGGATCATGCAGGGAGTGGGATGGGGTTGCATGTGACCCCTGCACAACCCCCCTCCCCCCACACATACACCCGTTAAATCATTTTAAAAAGTTACCACAGGAAAATCGGCTTGTTGAAGCTTGCTGGGTGGGGAAGGGCATCTGCTGGGTGGGGAGGGCTCCCCGCAACCATGGATAACTGAAACTGCAGACAGGACATCTAAAGATACGCCTCTGTATTAATACACCACATTAAAATGACACCATAACCCACCCACCCCTCTCTCTCTCACCCAGAACTTGGGTAGGGCTGAGCCCCTGCTACTTTACCCTGCCCAGGGAAGAGGGACCCAAGGACCTAAAACTAATAAGGGTAATGCAACCACTACTGGAGCTGTTTAGCATGCACAGGTAAAAGTTCCATAGAGACAAAAGTGACCTTTGAGCCAATAAGAGAACATGGCCAAAAAAACACCCCAGGACTTCCTTATGCTTGTCAGCAAGGCCTGTTATCCAATAGATTATGCCCTGCCACACTGCCCAAATGACTGTCAAATACTGAACCAAGACAATGGTTTCTGTGTTGACTGGTGTAAAATATATTCACAAGGAAAGGCTCAATGATTAATTGTTATGTTGTTCATTTTCATTGCCACCTGACAAAAGAGAAAACAAACAAGAGGTTATATTCCCTATCAAGCCTCTGGTTAAACTAAAATCACACACACACACACACACACACACACACACACACACCTCAACTTTTATATGGAACATCAATAGGACCCCCCTCCACTAGTTTTACTCCCTTAGAACGAGTACAGTCTAAATTCTTACGCTCCATTTTCCAAGTCGCTAGTTATGCCTCAAATTGTAGCCTTTGAGTCTGGACTGATATCAGTGGAGGCCAGTGTGACCCTTCGTTCTATTTATCACTGGCTCAAACTTCATTGAGCACAAAAGGGCTTAGCCCCTTTAATTTTGTGTGACAATTTTCAATCCAGTTGGGTTAAGACGGTCCACTCTAAGTTGGGTTGCTTGGGATTTTCATCTGAGGCTGCAGTATCCTTGGGCCTGGACCAAGGTAAGGCAATTATCAAGCAGAAAACTCTTGATATTGAGAGGCAAAAAGATTTAAGTCAATGCCCTGATTTCCTTGCCACCGAGGAAAGTAAATATGTTCTCAAGCCTTCAGCTTTTTTGTTGTCTTTAGAAATATCCCAACATAGGAGGGCTTTTTTCCTGGCAAGATGGGGGCTCCTTCCATCAGCAGTCTTCAAGGGAAAATTTAATAGAACCCCCCTAGCTGAAAGGTTCTGTCTCTGTGGTTTGGGGGAAATAGAACGTTCTGAGCATGTTTTATTTCGATGCTTATTTTACCAAGGTATCGGTGAAAAATTTATCTCTCCTTTAGTTAAGAATTTCTCGAGACTTGAAGTTGGGGAGTTGTCCAAATTGTTACTGTCAGGGTACAATAGTCAGGTTTCAAAGCAATGTGCCAGTTTTTTAGCGGCCGCAGTCAAGATTCGTAAAGCATTGGTGGCCCAAGAAAAAGATTACTAACTCAACGAGTTTACGATACCCCTTTATGTTGTTCTTTTAATATGTACTTGCTTATTTTTTATCAATTTTATATTCTTACTTATGCCTTAGGTAGTGTTCTTAATGCTACTTTTATATATGATGCAGTATTTCTTATTTACTTGAATCACTGTATTTTATGGGTAGTTGTTCCATATTTATGTTTTATCTTATACATTGGATATTTCTGGTCTTTGACCGTAACAATAAAGAACGGAACTGAACACACACACACACACACACACACACACACACACACACACACACACACACACACACGTTTCAGCATAAAGATCCACAGCTGCCCTAGCACCCACAAGTATTCAGAATCAGCATATTATTTTCCATCAGATGCAGTTTTCTCACCTCCCAATCCAGAAGCAGGAATATAAGGATCTTTTTGTGGTTATACTTCTATCTTTTTAGAAACAAACCAGTTTATGTTGCCAATCAATAAAATTTGTCAAAGCAATTCAATAAAATCCTCTGTGCAGCACTGCCAGATAAGATAACAGAAAGCTATTACACATTCACCAATGAAAAATGCATTTTTTGTTTTCTTGCTGAAAGCATGACAGTAATTTAAGATTCGTCCTCCCTGATATTGGTAACATTCTGTGCTGGTTCAGGCGGTAACAAGTAGATTTCCACGGAGCTATTTTACAGATACATGCAAAACATTTTACACACATCCTTAAAACAGTAACATCTGTACACAGCAAATGTGTGTTTTAGAGGAACATATCTATTGATAGGATTTTTATACCGCTTTTCTAAATAACCAAAGTGATGTACACAAAGCATAAAAACATTAAAATAGAAAACCACTAGGGACCACAGTCACCAGATCTGACTGACAAAGGTATGGCTTCAGCCGCTGCATCAGCCTCCCGGACCACAGATGTCTCCTGAGATCCAGGGACAACTGTGGGTCCAGGAAGACTCCCAGGCTGCAAGACGTATTGCAGAGATCCAGGTGTACACAATGGATAACAAATACCATTTGCCACTGTGTAAGATGTGAAATGCAGAGGCGGATCTACAGGGAGGGCAAAGCTCTAAGTGTTGCAAGAAGCCTTACCCTGTCATGTAAATCCCTCCTCTCCCTTGCTGCTGTAGCCAGCAAGCAACGCCAAGATATTGCTGTTCCCTGTGAGGATTGGCTAAAACGGTGCAGGAGAGGAGTGATTTCCACTGCAAGGTAAGGCTTCTTGCAAAACTTAGAGCTTTGCCCTCCCTTAGATCTGCCTCTGGTGAAATGTCTTTAATACTGACATTTTGAACATACTTATTTGTGAGGAACTCACTGAACTCAACCTGTATATTTGCAAATAAAGTAAAAGGTTACGAAGGCATCATAACCTCCTCCTTCTATGCTCTCTCCTTCAGAAAATAGTACTCCTGAATAGTAGCACTGAACAGGCATAACTGCAAAGCCACAGACACAATGTGCTGATGTAGTTTCATTAGTATCCTATGGAGGAAGTCCATGCTACTATATGTTGCCTGAAATTCCGTTCAGTCGATTTGTTAACAAATAAAAGTCTATCTGCTTACACTGATGATGCGGTGGATGATGAGCCATGCCCTAGTTAGGCATAGCTGAGTCATCTCTTGTGCATTCTCTGCCAGTTTCTGTATCATATACCTATTATTGATTTTTCCAAGTCCTACTGTTGCATTGCTACAACATCACGTTAAGAGGAGAGCGAAAGGTTACAGGTATCAACTTGATACTTTTATAATATCCTATAACAACCATCTATTTAATACTGGAAGATCCTTAAAGAGAACAACTCAATCCCACTTTTTTAAAGTACATCCTCACAAGATGTTTCCCATAGTAAACATGTGTGCTTTAGTGCACAGACTGAGAGCACCCCAAATACCATGAGAGTACATGACACAGCATTTTTAATGCCCACACTGCACCTCTTCATGTTTGCACAAAGTGTCTTTTATGTGGGGAACTGAGGGATCAGGGACCGGCTGTATGCAGGAGCCATCTGTTTTATACGCCTCAGGTGCACTGAATCAACAGCCCCCCTAAAACAATTGTATGTGCCCACCAAATTCAAACCCCCTTCCTGGGCCTGATCCGCCTGTATAGGCGAATGCAGTTCTGCACCAACAATAGCGCTGGTGCAGGTCTGTGTTGATTCATAGCAGCTGCTGGGGCAAGGGGACAAAAGTCCCCTTACCCCGAGGAGACTACCAGCAGCCAAAACTACCCCAAAGGATGCAGTGGAAACCACACTGGTGCTGCTGCATCACCACACAGGTTGGATTGGGCTGTTAGACAGTCCACTAGCACAACGTAGCAACAAACAAGGAGTACAATAACAGGGCTCTCCTGTCACACAAAGAATATACTTGGAAGCGCACATTCTAAGAGCTCACATGTGCAAGCTGTTCCTTGTGCTGCACAAGACGACAATGTAGCCCAGAAACATCAGATGATCCGACCCTGAAAAAGAGATCTTCCAACTCAAAGGTATGCCTCTGAATATGAGTTGCAGTGAAGCAACAGTGGGAGAGTGCGCTTCTCTCTCCTGCTTCTGAGCTTTCCCGAGGCAGCTGGTAGGTCCCTTGGGAAACAGAACACTAAATTTTTGGCCAGATCCAGCAAAGGCTTTTCTTACAGCAATCAGATGGACCAATGGTTCTCAATATAGCACCAGGCCCACTTTTTAGAATGACAATCTGTCCAGGACCCATCAGAAGTGATATCATAGCTGGAAGTGCCATCATTGTGATACTAGAGACTGCTGCTTTCCTCAGAATGCAGCCATAAGTTGGGTTATTTCTCAGCTATATCCCAATAGCAAAGTGAATCAGAAAGAAAAAAGCCTATTTACAACCTTGACACAAGCAAAACAATCACACAGCCCTCCCCCTTTCCAACATCCCATCTTCCCATATTGTCAATATGGCTGCTCCAGGTGCTTTGTAAGAACATAAGAAGAGCCCTGCTGGGTCAGGCCAAAGGCCCACCTAGTCCAGCTTCCTGTATCTCACAGCGGCCCACCAGGTGCCCCAGGAAGGCATGAGACTACAAGATACTTGCATCCTGTTGCCACTCCCTTGCACCCAGTACTCTGAAGTAGCCTACTACTAATATAAGGAGGTTGCACAATCCATCATTGCCTATAGCCCACAATGGACTTTTCTTCCAGAAATCTGTCCAATCCCCTCTTAAAGGCATCTAGACCAGATGCCATCACCACTTCCTGTGGCAAAGAGTTCCACAGATTAACTACCCGCTGGGTAAAAAAGTACTTCCTTTTATCTGTTTTAACTCTCCCAACCCTCAGCTTTAGTGGATGCCCCCTGGTTCTGGTGTTTTGAGAGAGGGAAAAGAACATCCCTCTATCGACTCTATCCCTTCCGTGCATTATTTTGTATGTCTCGATCATGTCCCCCCTCAGGCACCTTTTTTCTAGGCTGAAGAGCTCCAAACGCTGCAGTCTTTCTTTGTAAGGGAGGTGCCCCAGCCCCGTAATCATTTTCGTAACTCTCTTCTGCACCTTTTCCAGCTCCACTATGTCCTTTTCAAGGTGCGGCAACCAGCACTATACGCAATATTCCAGATGTGGCCTTACCATTGATTTGTACAATGGCATGATAATATTGGCTGTTTTATTCTCAACCCCCTTTTTAATTACCCCATGCATGGAATTGGCCCTCTTAACTGCTGCCGCACACTGGGTCAATACCTTCATTGAATTGTCCACCTGCACCCCAAGATCTCTCTCTTGAGCTGTCACAGACAGCTCAGAACCTGTCACAGACAGCTTCACGACTCACCTGAAATTGGCTCATGACCCACTGGTGGGTCTCAATCCACAGTTTGAGAACCACTGAGATAGACAATGAACACATGCATTACATACGTTTATGGCATGGAATCTTGCCTGATTTCACTAGCATTATACTGTATAGTCAATCACATAGCCATGCGGCTGAAATTTACTGATAAATTATAAAAGCAGTTCACAATCCCTCATCTGCAGAGCATACTAAAAGGAGCAACAGAAAGACCAAACTACCACTGAAAATAATGGACACACCTCGAAAATGCCACCAATGCTTGCTTCCTAGTGTCATTTACCATCCTTTGGGGACCTGTCGCTTAGCGTTCTCTACAGAACATTTGCAATCTCCCTAAATAAGAAAGCCGTACAGATCATTAGAAAAAAAAATAAAAGGAACATTTTCAAAGATGGGGTAGAAGGCTGGTTTTGTTTTTCAGAAAACAGCCAGCAGCATTTTGAGCATTCAGCTATTTGTAAAGGCTATTTCTGCTCCCCTCTCAGACAGGAGAAAGAATCTGCTCTCTTGGGAAACATTTGTGCAAAGGAAAATCTATTTTTTATTGTAAAGCTCAAAACTCACTGAACTGTTTTTTTTAAACATGCAAGTCATAGCACTGCTGGATTGTTTTCCTCTTGTTTTTTGCCAAACATTTCACATGTCTCCCATTCATCTTATGGATGCTTTTCTTTTTTCATAGCACAATTGGCACTAATGAAAGTAAATGCAAAGTAAATTCCAGTGATGTTTTGCTATACAATGTTTAAAACTCTACAGAAGGGAAAGCACACATACAAGCATTTTGCCTCAGTCTTTAGAACCTGTAAGGGACTAAACAAATGGTCCATTACAAATTCTAGTCCAACAAACTGAAGCTCATAAAACTGAGGCACTGTGAGGTGTCATTTGCCTAGGGAGGTGCTGATGTTCAACTTGCTGTGGCTGGAGCTGCCTTTCCACTAAAAGAGCAAGTCAACTGCATGCTGGGGGTGCTCAAACGTCCAGCTTTGTCAATGGAGGCTCAATTGGCATCCATGGTACAGCGTGCCTTTCGTCAGCTGAGGCTGGCGCACCAGGCAAAAAGCTCTCCTTGACAGGGATATCCCCCCTCAGTTATCAATGCTCTGTTAATATCATAGACTGCTGCAATGTGTCTTGCACAAGGCTGCCCTTGAAGACTCTTTCAACACTTCCGTTATGCACAATATTGCAGTCAGATTACTACCTGGGACGAGGTGCTTGGAGCAGTCTTAAAGCAACCGCACCAGCACCCCATCCACTGTTGAGCATAATTTTAACCCGCAAAGCACTAAACTATATGGGAACTGAGAGCCTGCTCCCATATAAAGCTGTCCAAATATCCAGACACTCCAACCTTTCTCCAGACATTCCTGCCTTCAGAGGTGAGGCAAGTGGCACCCAAATTCTAGAATGCTCTCCCTCCCCAGGGAGACTTGCCTAACAAAAGTGCCACCCAAAGACCTTTTTCTTTACCCAACATTTTAAATTGGTAACCTGTCATTTTTAAATTGCTGTGGCTATTTGATAAACTGCTGTTGTTAGTCCTTTGTCCTGTCTTATCTTTGCTTAATTTTGTTTTTACATGTCTTTTAAAAAACCAATTCGGGCTGGGTGTGAAGAGTGGGACACACACTAAATACTGGGAAATAAACCAACTACCTTAAGGACAGCATAATTCGCCTCAGAGCACAATCCTAACCCATTTTCCAGCACTGACCTAGCTATGCCAATGGGGCGTGTGCTGCATCCTGCAGTTGGGGGGGCAGTCACAGAGGCCTCCTCAAAGTAAGGCTGAATATCCCAGAGCTGCATTGCCCTTACCCCGGCGCTGGAAAGTAGGTTAGGATTACGCCTGGTGTGCGTTTGTATCCTGATTGGGCACGTGGCCGGTGGCGACAGCAAGTGGCTGTGGCCATAAATCAACCTGTACCAACCTTCTGTACCAGCAAGCAAGAGAATGAAGGGGGGCCTTATTTTCCTTTCTATTCTCTGCTTTCTTGTTTTCAACCCCCGTTATTTTGCACGCCACGAAGCTCTTCCCACTTCCACTCACAGACCGACAAGCTCTCAAAGCGGTTCAGTCCAACTCCAGGGGCATCTTCCCCTCCCTGCGCGCCTCCCTGTGATGTTTTTGTAGCGCTTCTTAGCCATACGAGTCAGCTCCGCGCGGTACTTTATTTTCCCCCAGACGCAATTTCAAAGCATAAGAAGTGCCGCTTATGAATCAGGCTCAGTGCAGAGAACTCAATCAATCAGCACACTATATTTAGAACTCGATCATTCAGTGGGATGGTAGCTGAGCCAAATAATACGTGCTTATTGATTTGGCTGTCAAAAGGAAGAAACCCTCGATTCAGAGGACCGGGATCGCGCCGAGATTACCCAGAGCCAAGGGCATCGAGAAGAACATCTCGTTCCCGTACACATCGCCAGCCAAACCCAGCAAAAGCTCCAAACTCCCTTGTGTTTGCAAGAAAAGGAAGAGAGCGCTGCCCCGAGCTGTTCCCCTGCCTATGTGCTCACCGGTCCAGCTCTGCCACCGCCAAGTCCACTCACAAGCGCGCGCCCGCCGCCTTCTCCACTTCAGGCAGCCGGGCAAGCCGCTTTCATTCCGAAAACCCGGCGCGCGCCGCAGCAAAGTGGACGCATGAGCAGCGACCAGACTCCGCCTCCGCCACCACTGCTGGTCTTGTGAATGAATCAGTTCGAGCTCCTCCCCCTTGTCGCGCGGGAGAACGCTCCGATTATGTCACGTGGTACAGTGGCTCGGCTCCATTGCAGGAGGTGGGTGGTTTTCTATAGGGGCCAGTGTGACCTGCAGTTAACAATTAATAGACCTAAACGCTACCCTGCCTGTCCCCCAGACACTCGTGTGTAGGGTAACCAGATGTCCTCTTTTTCCAGGACATATCTAACATTAAGATTGGTGGTCTTAACAAATGTATACCTCATGGTTGTATGGTATCTATATCTATATTTTTCTAGTGTTGTTTTAACTGTTATTTGTATATGTTATTTGGTGTTGTCCAGTTGTATGATGTGAAGAGCACCTCATTTCGTTGTTCTCATACTTTGAGTACAATGACAAATAAATTTCTATCATTTTCACCTTCTGTCCTGGGTAAATTTCAAATGTCCTACATCAGTGGTTCCCAAACTGTGGGTCGGGACCCACCAGTGGGTCTTGAGCCAATTTCAGTTGGGCCATGAACAACCTGGAGCAGCCATATTGAAAATATGGGAAGTTGGGTTGGGATGCTGGAAAGGGGGAGGGCTGTGTGGTTATTTTGCTTGTCAGAGTTGTAAATGGGCTTCTTTTTTTTCTTTCTGATTCACTTTGCTATTGGGAAATGGCCGAGAATAACCCAACTTATTGGTACATTCTGAGGCAAGCAGAAGGCTCTGGCGTCACAGTGACTGCACTGCTGGTGGGTGCCAGACATGATCATTCTAAAAAGTGGATCCTGGTGCTAAAATGATTGAGAATTACTGTCCTACATTTCAGGACAGACTTAACTGGGAGTGCCAGCATCATGACGGTCTACGCACATCACTCACTTGTGTGTCCTTTGTTCCTTCAGTTGTTGGGGTGCATTGAAGGAGGACAAGACACCTCAAAAAACTATTTTTAGGCCGTAATTGTAACATCCTACATTTTTCTTGAATGTCCTACATTTTGGGGTGCTGCGTCATTCTTCATGGTTATAACATTTGGTCACGCTGCCCTTGAGCCTGTATAAACAGGATATGGGAGAAACACCACATTATTATTATTATTTATATTTATATTAGTATCATTCCTATACATTGTGTTCCTAGGTGCCCATGCTATAACTCTATTGCCATAAAAACACTTCGCGAACTACTTTTTGCTGACCAGAGGTAAAGAAATATTAACAATAATAAAAACATAGGTGAATAAAAACCATGGTTTATAAACATAGACATCAGGGTCCTCATCCACTGCTGTAAACTCTAAAAAACCCTTCCCTGGTCGATGTTCCTGAGGGGAGGGTCTCCCGATGGGAAGATGTCTTCCCGAGTCAAGTGCTTGCTGCTGCAGCCAAATGGTGGAGCTTGCTCAAGCAATGGTAGGATCTTAAGAGCAGGCTCTCATGAACACAGGAGCTGGATACAGCAACTGCATTTTAATAGCGCCTGATTAGAGCCTATTTACTATTGTCACTAACAACAAAGCTAGCAGAGGTGACAGCATTCCAGCGGAATTACTCAAAATCTTAAAAGATGATGCTGTCAAAGTGCTGCACTCCATATGCCAGCAAATTTGGAAAACCCAGCAGTGGCCACAAGACTGGAAAAGATCAGTTTACATTCCAATCCCAAAGAAGGGCAATGCCAAAGATTGTTCAAACTACCGCACCATTGCACTCATTTCACATGCTAGCAAGGTGATGCTCAAAATCCTACAAGCTAGGCTTCAGCAGTATGTGAATCGAGAACTACCAGATGTACAAGCTGGTTTCCGAAGAGGCAGAGGAACTAGAGATCAAATTGCCAACATTCGCTGGATCATGGAGAAAGCAAGGGAGTTCCAGAAAAACATCTACCTCTGCTTCATTGACTATGCTAAAGCCTTTGATTGTGTGGATCACAACAAACTGTGGCAAGTTCTTGAAGAGATGGGAGGAGCAGACCACCTTATCTGTCTTCTGAGAAACCTGTATGTGGGCCAGGAAGCAACAGTTAGAACTGGACATGGAATAACCGACTGGTTTCAAATAGGGAAAGGAGTACGACAAGGCTGTATACTGTCACCCTGCTTATTTAACTTATATGCAGAGTACATCATGAGGAAGGCAGGGCTGGATGATTCACAAGCTGGAATCAAGATTGCTGGGAGAAATATCAACAACCTCAGATATGCAGACGATACCACTCTAATGGCAGAAAGTGAGGAAGACTTAAAGAACCTGCTGATGAGGGTGAAAGAGGAAAGTGCAAAAATTGGCTTGAAGCTCAACATTAAAAAAACTAAGATCATGGCCACCACTCCCATCACTTCCTGGCAAATAGAAGGGGAAGAAATGGAAGCAGTGACAGAGTTTATTTTCCTGGGCTCCAAGATCACCGCAGATGGTGACTGCAGCCATGAAATTAAAAGACGTTTACTTCTTGGGAGGAAAGCTATGGTGAACTTAGACAACTTAATAAAAAGCCGAGACATCACCCTGCCGACAAAGGTTCGCATAGTCAAAGCTATGGTTTTCCCAGTAGCTACGTATGGCTGTGAGAGCTGGACCATACGAAAGGCAGAGCGCCGAAGAATAGATGCTTTTGAGTTATGGTGCTGGAGAAGACTCTTGAGAGTCCCCTGGACTGCAAGGAGATCCAATCGGTCCATCCTACAGGAAGTCAAGCCTGATTGCTCCCTGGAAGGACAAATCCTGAAGCTGAAGCTCCAATACTTTGGCCACCTCATGAGAAGAGAGGACTCTTTAGAAAAGACCCTCATGCTGGGAAAGATTGAAGGCAAAAGGAGAAGGGGGCGGCAGAGGATGAGATGGTTAGACAGTGTCACCGAAGCGATGAACATGAAATTGGGCGAACTCCGGAAGCTAGTGGAGGACAGGGAGGCCTGGTGTGCTGTGGTCCATGGGGTCGCGAAGAGTTGGACACGACTTAGCGACTGAACAACAACAACAGAGCCTATTTAAAGTGCAGATGAATGCAGGTCACGTGCATGCATGGGACATAAAAGCATGGCTGGTGGGTCTGATGCAATGCAGTTTATGGGCTGCCCTTGAAACACTGCAGAAGCCTGGACTGGTGCAAAATGTGCGGGTCATCCTTGCGCAGGGGTCATGCTAACCTTCTCTGTATCTTTCCAATATTAGTATATGTGCTGCCAAAATGAGCAAAACAGAGTTGCTCCGGAATGCCAGCTCTCTCAACCCCGTTACGCCTTGTTGTTCCAGCTGCATTGATTGCCAGGTTGCTTCTGGGTACAATAAAAGATGCTTGTTATGACCTTCACGTTTAAACAGCTTAAAGACAAGGTACATAAAGGACCACCTTCCTCCATCTCACTGTACTCATTGCCTGCCGTCAGAGGTGTGGCTTGCAGAGATGTGCAAGGTGGCTTTCTTCGTAGGAGTTCCCTCTGCCATATGCTCTGGCTTGTCCCCTCCCAAACCATTTTTCAGGGGAGACTGAAGATGTTTTTGTTTCCCCATGTCTTCCCCACATGCCCTTGATGGATCTCCACCTTCTCTCTCTCTCTCCGCAACCCTTGTTCTTTGGTGATGCTGATGGGTTTGTTTTGCTGCTTTTTGTAGTTAGATTTTTATACATAATTTTAATTCTGTCATATACCACATTGTATAAACAATTTTTTTATCGATAAGTATGCCAATTTTAATGAGTGCACTAGTTTCACAGAGAAGCCCCATCTCTTCCTGTGCCATAGGGCCAGCATGGGATGGCAGAAACTCCTATTCAGAGCTTGTATCTGAAGACAAGCACAGAATGCAAAGATGGGCAGGAGGATGTGTGTCTACCCAGCATGGGTAGGTGTGTCTACCTACCCTACTCATCCTTCCTCACCGCTTAGTGAATTCAGGGAGGTAATCCCTCAATAGAATGATTCTGTGGCCCAGTGGCTTTCCTACAGAGGGAAAGGTGAGGAGATGATGCTAAGTTTTGCAGGAGCCTGAGCTACTGTGTAATGCAACCCTCCCCCCGCACCTCCAGAGCCATTCATGGCTCGGATGGCAAAGCTTCCAAGCCAGATGTCCAAGCCGCAAATGACTCTGGAGGAGAGATGGAGGAGCCACGATATACAGGAGCTCCTGCAAAACTTAGTTCTTTGCCACTGCTGTGGTCACAGCCCAAAACATAAGGATATATTATTATTAGCTTCATTTCTAATACTTCCTAATGCTTGTGTTAAGCACAAACCACTTAATAAAAATGAAATAAAGAACAATAGTGTTTAGACAAAAACTGTTGTAGTGTTTAAGGCAAAAAAGCACATTCGGCAAAACAGCAGAACAAAAGCCATTCAGTATGAAAATTTCCAGTTATTGCAAAGCAGCTGCACAACAATAAGTAGCAGGCAGAATGCTGGGGAAAGGCATTCCGCAAGCAGGCTGCCATTATCTGCCCGAGGCCTTCTCAGAAAATGGAATTCTTACCTGAGAATCTCCTGTTCTGGGGATAGGAAGGTGGGGCATTCAATACCACATGGGTATGCCCTTCCCTTGGTAGAGGCAGGGCTGGACTTCACAAATGTCTCCTCCTCTTCCTGCGGAAGGGCATCCCATCGCCCCAGTCTGGTCAAAGCTGGAACCTGGAGCCCTCCACAGATATGCGCCGTAACAGGCACCTAAACTATAATGAACTATAACATTTCCTCTCACCATAGAACAGTTAGAAACAAGAAAGGCAATTAACAATGACGGATTATGGGTTAGGATTGCTTAACTCTAACCATCCCAATCCTGAAATACCGCTGACCCTCGAAAAGGCTGACACCGCCCCCTCCTGCGGCGCGGCGAATGCCCCACCTTTCTATCCCCAGAACAGGAATCCCCATTTTCTCTGAGGAAGGAAGGTGGGGCATTCGATACCACATGGGACATGTCATAGCAGTGATTATTGGGTGGGAAAGGTGAAGTGTCAGCTAGGGTACTGCCACCCGCTGCAGGATCGTCCTCCCAAAGCCTGCCTGTGCAGAGGCTGCAACATCGACCTTATAGTGTCTACTGAATGTACTGGGGGACACCCAGGTCACTGCCCTGCAAATCTCTGAAAGGGATTGAACCCCTTCAAACACCGTCGAAGTCGCAGCCCCCTGCAGTGAATGAGCAGTAACCCCTGAGGAGAACTGCTTGTGCATAGCCTTATAGGCTAGTTCGATGGCCTCTTTTAACCACATGGCCAGCGCCCGCCTAGAGACCCTTTTGCCCTCCCTGTGTCCCCAAAAGCCAATGAACAGGGAATCTTTTGACCTGAGTGCTTTAGTTCGGTCAATATATTGGCGGAGGCCCCTCCTGACATCCAGCGTGTGCCATTTTCGTTCTTTAGGATGCTGTGGCTGTGGGCAAAAGGAGGGGAGAACGATTTCCTGCTCCCTGTGAAAAAGTGAATTGATTTTGGGAATAAATGATGGGTCGGGTCGAAGGACCACCCGATCCCTGTGAAATATGCATAAATTTGAATTGACTGAGAGGGCCCCTAACTCCGAGACTCTCCTAGCCAAGGTAATCACCACAAGGAAGAGGGTTTTGAGGGTGAGCTCCTTTAACGGAACGGTGTTGATGGGCTCAAATGGGGGGGGGGGCCTGTGAGACCATTGAGGACAGTATGAAGGTCCCAATTTGGGAACCTATGCACCGTCGGGGGGTTGATCAAGGCCATACCTGCTGATACGGGGATGGCTGGAAATATTCAGACCCAACCCTGCCCCCAGGGTGCTGTTGATGGCTGAAACCTGTCTGCGTAGTGTGTTGGTGCTCAGGCCCTTATTAAGACCCTCCTGGAGGAACTCTAGGATCTGACTGACGGATGGCTCGGAGGCCTTGATGCCATGCTCCAAGCACCAGTGGTAGAACTTGCGCCAGGTCGCCCCATAAGAACATTTTGTGGATTCCCGCTTGGACACCATCAGGATGGATAGCACCTGATCTGAATACCTCCACTGAGTTAGATGTTGCCGTTCAGTCTCCATGCCATCAATTGTAGAAACTGAGGCTGTGGGTGCAAGATTGGTCCCTGCCTGAGTAGGTCTTTCCTTTTGGGTAGAGGCCAGCCTTTTCCTGTTGTCAGCCCGAGGAGGGTGGGGAACCACGGATGCCTGGGCCAATGAGGAGCAATGAGGATTACTTCCGCCTGGTGTATCCGAAACTTCCGCAGAACCAGTGGAAGCAACTGGACTGGAGGGAAAGCGTAGAGGAGACCCGGGGCCCAGGGACTTTGGATGGCATCTAGACCCTCCGCCTCTCCAGACAATGTCCGGGGAAAAAAGCAGTGGAGTCGCCTGTTCACCCCGGAGGCGAAGAGATCCACCTCCAGGGTCCCCAACCTTCTGGTGACCTGCCAAAAAACCTCCAGATGAAGCTGCCGTTCTGTGTTGCTCAGGCGCTGCCTGTTCAACCAGTCTGCAGCTACGTTTTTGATGCCTGCCAGGTGCTCTGCTCTGGTGGACAATAGAAAGTTTTCAGCCCACGTGAAGAGAAGGGATGTTTCTTGAATCAGGGACCTGGATCTGGTTCCTTCCTGATGATTGATGTGGGCCTTTGCCATGGTGTTGTCCATGCGTACTAACACGTGGACCCCCTGAAGCCTCTGTTGGAAGTGGAGCAGGGCTAATTGAATGGCCCTGAGCTCCAGCCAATTTATGCTGTGGTTGGCTTCCTCCTCCGTCCACCTGCCTTGAGTACACCCATCCCCCAGGAGAGCCCCCCAGTCTAGAAGGCTTGCATCTGTAGTTAACACTATTCTGGTCGGAAGCTCGAGGCTTGTCCCTAGGGATAGTCTTCCCGGGGCCAACCACCAGTTGAGATCCTCTCTGAGGGCTGGGGTCAGACGGAGTAGGCGGTGTGACATTTGCTCTATGAGTTTGGAGAATGGCCGGAGGAGTCTTTGGAGGGGACACAAGTGAAAGCGGGACCAGGCTACAATGTTCTGGCAGGACACCATCAGACCCTGCAGCCTGGCCAGCGTCATCAGGGGTTGTCTGATTGCACCTGCGTCACCACTTGGAACAGGGACTCCTTTCGGTCTGGGGAAAGTTGTATACGAAAAGCCACCATGTCCAGTCGGAGTCCCAGGTGGATCAGGACTTGACTGGGAGTGAGAGAATTCTTGGTCAGGTTCACCACGAACCCGTGTTCCTTGAGGCAGCAGAGAGTGATGTTGGTGTCCCTTGCTGCCTGGCTCCTCGACGAGGCCCTTTTGAGGACATCGTTGAGGTAAGGAAAAAGGGAGATGCCCTGAAGGCGAAGGAAGGCTACCACGGCCACCAAAAGTTTGGTAAAGACCCGTGGAGCCGTCGTTAGTCCAAACGGCATTGCCCTGAATTGAAAATGGCAATGGCCGTAGGTGAACCGAAGGAAGCGCCGATGACAGTTCAAAATGGGGACATGAAGATAGGCCTCGGTCAAATCTACCGAGGTGAGGAAGTACCCCCGCTCCAGTGACGAGAGTATGGAGCGCCATGTATCCGCTTCCTTAGGAACTTTTGAACTTCCGCTTCCTTAGGAAGCGGTTCAGCCACTTCAAATCCAGTATGGCTCACTTATCCCCGTACTTCTTGGAGACCAGGAACCATATTGAATAGACCCCCTTTTCCCTCTGTGACAGAGGCACCAGCTCGATGGCCTGGATATGCAAAAGGCGTTCCAATGCCTCTAGTTTTTCCCTGTGTCTTTGGGGATCCCTGGTTTGTGGTATCTGCCAGAATCGATTGGGGGGGGAGGGTAGGCCTAAGAACTCCAGGGCGTATCCCTGCGCCACTGTCTGGAGAACCCAGGCGTCGGAAGTAGATTGAGCCCAACGACCTGCATACCCCAAAAGGCGCCCCCCCAATAGGCCCTGAGTCATTGACAAAGGCGGCGTCAGGTCGGTCTGTGGTCCTTAGAGGACCTGTTTGAGGTAGAAGGATTGTGCCCCACTGCTCTGTTCTTAGGGAAAGCTCTGCTCCGGTTCCACTTGGGCTTGGATCTGGAACCAAAATCTCTGGACCTGGGATAGAACAGTGGGGGATGAAAGGACTGGTTTTTAGTCCTTGGAAGATCTTTTTTCCCGGTGGGCAGGATCTTCCTTTTGTCCTTGTTTTCCAGGGCCAAAAGGGGCTCCAGGGCCTGGCGAAAAAGCTTGCCCCCTTTGAATGGAATATTGACTACCCATGCCAGTGAGGCAGCATCCCAATTCCCATTGCCTCATCCAGAGGTTTCGCCGAGCCACTACATTATTTGCCATAGCCTGGGCCAAGAGTTGGAGTGCGTCAAATGAAGAGTCCGCCGCAAAGGCCACTGCCATGGAAATTTTTCTGAGGTGGCTTTTTGCTTTCCTGGGCAGTTTGGGGAAGGAAGACAATTCATTGGCTCAGACGTACGCAGCCCTTGCCATGATGGAGTTGGCAAATACTTAAATCTTAAATGTACTTGTCGACGCAAACATATATAATGCACAAACTTTTCCAAAAGGCCACATGAGGCTGCAACTCATGCATCTGGACCTGGTAGCCTGCAAGGATGACCACTGTGTAGCTGCAGGGTATGCCAAGGACCATGTCCTCCCCCCTCACTTTCTTTTAATTTGGCTGGTACTGGATGAAACCTGAGCAGCACTAGTTGGGTTTTGGCTTCCTTTGGACAAGAGATCACTGAAGGTTTATGGGAAACAGATAAATCAAGTGCTGGGACAAGCAGTGTTGAGAAAGGGACAGGATAACAGAGTATGTGTGTGCCAGAGCACCAAGCAAGGGACTCAGAAAAGGGTTTTGCCCAAGAGCCTCCCATAACCTGGTGCCAACACTGGTGGAAAGTCATGGGGACTTGGGAGTAGGTGATTTTCCTTTGTGCAAAGGGGAAAGGGAGTTGATATGAGTGAATGAATGAGTAGATAACGTACTGTAATTTAAAAAAATCTTGCTTTTAATTAATTTAAATTTTATTTCATCATATTGGGGGGGGGGCACCAAAATTTCAGTGGCCTCCAGTGTCAGATGCCTTAGCTATGCTACCATGATCACAGTAGCAGGAGGTGTGGACTGATGGTTGAGCTGCTGCCACTGCCTGAAGCTAAGCAGGAGAATCGATGGTT
This sequence comes from Lerista edwardsae, assembly GCA_029204185.1. Classification (NCBI taxonomy): domain Eukaryota; kingdom Metazoa; phylum Chordata; class Lepidosauria; order Squamata; family Scincidae; genus Lerista; species Lerista edwardsae. The sequence goes on from JAJKFI010000012.1 coordinate 4,583,446, forward strand.
TGTTTTTGGATGGGAGATGGATGCCAGGCTGTGACAAGCTGCAGTACCTGTGGTGGCAGTACAGAGTCGCTGTGGAGCTGATTACTCACCGCAAGTGAGAGTTGCAGTGGAGTGTGGGAGAAAGCCAGCTGGCAAAAGAACAGAGTACGACCTAGAGGACCTGTCCAGGCTTGACTTGTGATTGCCTGCTGAGGCTTGATGGCATGCAGCCAAAGGAGAGAACCACACTGAGCAGGCTACATCTGGGACTGAGGATTTGGTGAATCACAGAATTCTGTATATATGTAAAAACCCCATTGAAAAATGGTTGGCTTAGACTAGCCTGCTCATGTAAGCCACTTTGGGCATTTGCTTCGGCATGGGAAAGGCAGGCTATAAATTCTTCAAATAAATAAATAAAATCATGCCCTTTATTCTGTTTGCACATGCCTCACGTAAAACACATCTTCCCAGTCCAATACACAGATTGTGTAGTCCTTTGAGTACTATTATTCCAGGTAATAGACTTTGGAGGTGAGAAACAGCTTTCTGCACCATGCCTGAAAACACAGTGGCTTAATGGGAAGCCAGTGAAGCTGATTCAACATATAACTTGTTTCCGTAATAAAATCTAAAGAATCCAGGCCTATCATGAGAATACGTACGGAATAAAATGATGACCACGTAAAAGCATCCAAAAAGTGAAGTTTGCTAGCATGCTCTGAGCTTCTGCTGAAGCCTGTTTAAAACTTAAGGCCAGTGGTTCCCAAACTTTTTATACTGGTGGCTCCCATGACCTACCAGGCCATTGGCCAGAGCTCCCGATTAGGGCTATAATTCTATACATTATATAGGGTAGCCGTTTTTGCATTAGGCTCTCACTGCTCCCCTGGCAGGTTTCTGCGGATCCCCAGCTCATAGTTGGGTACCACTGACTTACATGCCCAGTGACTAGTGCTAGTAAAAATATAGCCATTGCATTCACCTTTCCCCCCCCCAATCTCTTGTGTTCGTGCATACTCACTGTTTCATAATAGTCTTATATCTTGCTATGTTTGCTTTGCTCCCTTCATTCCTGCCTCCGGTTTTGCTTGTTCCATTGGTGAAGTCGTTATTAGGAAGTTCATCTCAGAGTGCAGAACAAAAACAGCATGAACTTCTTCCAGCTGTTTCCTTTCCCTAGCTTTAAGTATGCCCATGTTGCTATGACAACTCTCTCATAAGGGACTGCACAGCAAGTTGTTTTCCTTGTAGTAATTTAATACCTAATAAAAAAAAAACTATGAACCATCAGAGGTTCTGAACAACTGTTACACAGCAGGTCACTACTGTGGGATCAGCCCAAAGGTCCATCTAATCTAGCATCTCAGTTCCCACAGTGGCTTGTCAGATGCCTTTTCCAAGGCAGGGCAACAGCTCTCCTCCCCATCATTTGCCTCTCCCCAGCTCAGGTAAATCACTTCGGAACCGGAAGTCTCCATTTCACACTATTGCTAAGAGCCGTTGATAAGCCTATCTTCCAGACATTTGTCTAATAAGCTCTTAACGTCATCCAAGCCAGTCCCATCATCCCACATGCAGCGGACTCCACTGCATGTATTATAAAAGCAGCCATTTTTTCAGCACATAGAATTCCAATTAATATATTTTACTTGTAGATTTATTTAAGGCAATGTGTCAGGGCGCAATCCTAACCTGGAATGAGGCTGGCACAGTTAGGCCAGCGACGTTTGGCTGGCACAAGGGCCACTGTAAAGAACATTTGGACCACTCTCCGAGTCAGGGAGGATGGCGCACATCTCTGTGTTGGCCTCTGACTCCAAGAGTAGTCCAAACATACTTTTTGATGTCCCTTGTGCCGGCCAAACTCTGCTGACCTAACTGTGACGACCCTACTCCAGATTAGGATTGCATTCTCAGTGCCTCCTTGCTTTTTTAAATAAATAGGAAGAAGCCATTCCAGACAGGTTAAACATCCAGATGAACAGCAGATCCTTTGACTTTGCAAGGAGTCCTATAACACTTGCATAAGATGTACACTATATCCCAGGACAAAGCAGAACCCTGAAGATGAGCCCACTAGCAAAAAGAGCTTACCGTAATTACAGCAAGACTGTCATGAATGTTACCTTAGTGGCAACTCTGTGGGGGGGGGGGGGGGGGAAACTGTCTCTAAAGGAATATACTGTACCAGATCAAGATCACTTTCAAACTATCAAGTCTTAAATAAGGGACGAGCATTTTTCTAAGGAACTGAGTGTCGGCAGGAAGGGACCACATCTAAAGAATGCGGGCTATAAGGCAATCTGGGCACTGAGTTCACTTAAGAAGTATAATCATCATGTCACACACAAAGCTTCTGCTCAAGTAAATATATTTAACTTCAACTCTTTAATTAGTCTTATACAAAACGTAATTCTGAATACAAAATTGATGTTCTGCTTATCATTTACCAGAGCACACTCAATGTTTACAAGAAAGGGACAAACTGTACAGTACGGCTACCGTGGCATAACCAGGCATGCATGCTTCATTTTCAAATGTAATACCAGCTGTGTGGGGAGTCAAATCTGGATCATAACTGTAGTGTGCATTGCAGGGGGAGGAGAAAGTCAATTTATTGCACTCCCCCACCATTGTCCTGATCTGAATCTCCCCATTGCACCACCCAATATTTGCTATTTGAAAAGGAAAACAGCTTCTATTGATGCCACTGGGAGCTATTTTTCCTAGGGTGAATAGCAGCCCCAGCTTTGCTTCCAGTGGGGGGATCTAAATTGGAACTGTGATGGGAACAAAGGATTAAAGCTCCATTAAGGTCTTTGGGGGAGGGCTGGAGCCCAGCAGAGATGTTTACATTAGAAACAAAACACAGATAACTAAAGGTGTATTATATAGTCTGGCCCTAAATTACTGTATTAAAACTTTATCATATCAGGTAATACTGTCTTAAAACCAAATGTTTTCCTGAGTTAACTGTGTAATGTAGAAGTTCAGGTAATCGTCATGACAAGAAAGTTTACAGTAATGAAATTGTAACAATTTTTAAAAACTATATTGTGCCTATACAGCTAAGGTTAAATCAGTGCAAAGGGATGCTACTAAACCTCATTATCTGATGAGGACAAAGTTTATACCTGCTCAGCATACAAGATGAACTGTGCTAATTTAATTACATCTAGTTAAGTTTTACATAGTAACAAAAATAAATACAATTTCAAAGCAGCAGAATATAAAATTATGTCTTCCAAATATGACTGAGTTCAAGTAATCACATTGAAAAAAGCCAAGTACTCATGCATAACGTATTTCCCTGTCTGAATTCAAAGGGGAAAAACACTATTATATAAAAATTAAGACTGCAACATATGCAAATTGGGTCTACATGTTGGCTTTTTAGGCTGTAAAACAATGTATTTCTTCACAGGAGTGCCCAAGATCTTGCAGACACCTGAAATTTAAAGCACAGATGATGTCACAATTAACATACACACAAGTCTCCCCACCTCTGGGGCATTCGCATACAAATTCCAGCACTGTTCAATAGGAACATAAGCTATATAGCCTATATAAATACGTTCCCTTAGAAATGTCTGTTACCAGTAGGGAGAGCCTGTTCTGAAGTGTCCTATGTAAGGCATGGATATTAAATATTTCCTCCTTTCACTTACTGCATTCCTTGTTCCATGAAAGGTACTGGACCACAGATACAAATAAGTATCTTAGAATCACATTTACTTCTTTTCAAAAACTGAGAAAGTAGAGAGGAAGACACTTTTCCTTGTTTGCCTGTCCATCCTTTGTTTGGCTCTGAGAGTATAAACTCGATGTCAAACCTGGGAAACAGAATACAGTACCATACATGTTTAACATACATATCCTGTATGATTAGATTCTAACACTACTATATTCTGTATGCTTTGGATACCAACTGAAAAATAATACAGTCATGTATGTCTCACTGAAGAAACTGTGTGTGTGCGCTGTCTAACACAGAGACTAATAGGATTCAGGACGCCCACTAAGCTAATTATTATTATGCCCAACAGCCTTTCGGAATAGGCTGGTAGTGCCGCAATGACACTCACTTTCATAATCCCTGCCTCTTCTCTGTACATGCTCAATGTACAGACATGCCTTGGGAACAAGACTGATGATCTTTGCATGAAGAAGCGTGGGTTTTCCACCCTGCTTCTGCCACTCTCCACACCATATTTGTTGCATTCCACTTGGAAACCTCATCTATATAATCTTCTCTCTCTTCTTGCAGCCAACAGGGCAGACATTGAAGAGTTGGCAACAGAAGCGTAGCCAGCACCTTTCCCCCAGATCTTTTAATATATGGAAAATTATAATATCAGGCAACCCTTCGACCCCAGAGATGCTGAGTATCAGAACTTTTACTGTAGATGGTTTTATTCCCCACCATATAAATTGCCCTCTGTATACCTCATCTACTCCTCCAAAAGAAACATAGTTCAAAACTGATCACTTTCTGCCAAGTGGGACTGTATTTGCATGCACATACTCTTGCAGCAATGACCACCTTCTGCCTGGCTTCCAGAAGCTGGAGGAAGACTGCTCTGTGTCATGCAGATCAGAACTACTTGGCTGCCTGTGTGTCAGTGCCTGTGTGTCAGTTTACTGACTCAAACTATTTTGTAAGTGGATTTCTGCAAACCAGTACCTTGCATCCTTAAGGGCTAATTGTTCCAGCTGACTCCTCCAAAGTATGTCATCTTTTGTTCTGTTGAAGAACATCAGTTTTACTGTCCTTAAAAAAAGACATCACAGCTTCAATATTTAATCACAGTTGTTACTACTAAGCAGAACGTATTGAATAATACAACATGCAGTACTCTCATTCTCTGCAGTATGAAGCTTCTGCTGCTTTCAGCTCTGACAAATTAGGGTTGAACACTCAAACCCGTTATTTATTTATTTAAAATTCGTAGTGTGTGAAGATGGAACACCTGTACTTCCAATAGTTGCGTAGAGGAGGAAGTTTTAACCAATGCAACTTTTCTCACTACTCAAGGAAAGGCTGCACCTTCCAAAAATTGTCCTCCTGCCCTATGAATAATACAAGAACTGTATCTTCCTTTATCTCCATCACACGCTAGAGGGACTAGGTGCAAACAGTCACATACTGTAAAATAATCAAAGTTTTATTATATATTGCAGGTTGAATAAAGAATGGATTACAGGTTAGTAAAAGGCTGAAGAATATTGGTGTAATAAAGTTCTCTTAATTCCGCTTTCATATCCTGGCTTGTTTGCCAACTCTGATTAAAATAACCTGGGATTCACAGAGTTCAGATGTTACAAGTCCCAGTTTATTCTAAAAAAAAAAAAGGTGTGAAGTTGCAAATTTCCTCACTTTCTGTGAGAAGGGAAATGTTCACAATCACAACTCCAAGGTGTACAACACCATGACATGAAATCAGGTTCTCTGTGACATCTCAACTGAGCCACTGTGTGTTACTTCCAGCAACTCGTATTATTTGACATTAGTCATGCCTACAACAAAGACTGTGCAGGCTATTTTGTTTGTGCTACTAAAGAATTTTTAGCAATCTTGCACATTAGAGAATGCAAGGACAAAGACCTACTCTTTAAACCTGGCACAAGTAGATGATCGACATAATTCCAAGTCTAAATTCATTATTTAATATTTATGGGATTAGATGGCTACTGTATGTAGAATATGTATTGGGTTTTAAAGCAGGGTTAGAGAGAAAGGCTTCTAATGTAGCCTTTAATTATATGCCTGCAATTTAATTATAGGCCTTCTATTCTCAATCAGTCTGACATGGTGGCATTAATTAGAACAATACAATGAATTAAATGCAATTTGTAAAAAAAAAAAGTCCCAAGATTAAAATCAATACAGCTTACACAGTACCCTTTTTCAAGGGCCTCTTGGCATAATTTGGAAAAAAAACTTCTGAAGTTCTTGCGTTGTAATTTATACTTATGTGTCTTTTACCATTCACACTGATTGCAAGTGCATTCTCAAGGTATCTTGTGGTTTTGCCAGGCTCTTACTGTAAAATGCACCATTGGTTCAGCTACACAGTGCTGACAGATCCAGGCCTCAGAAACAAATGTCCCATCAAAAAAGGGCTCTTAACTAATTTCTAATTTTGGTTAGAAAAGGTTTGCGTGCAGGGTTTGTTTTCACACTGATCATTTAATTTTCTTTGCCTCCATTCCCAGATCTGTGTCCATCATTCTCTCTGCAATCATGCTATAGTCTGCAATGCTAGATGGACATACTTCCCTCAGTATGCAGTTTGCTAGTACCTATACTAGTGCAGAAGGTTTATGGAAAGCAGCAACAGGCTGCAGTCCTATTCACACTTATTTGAAGGGAAGCACTCTTCAGTACAGAAGGCATGCTGAGTAAACTTGCTTAGGTGTGAGCTAAAAAATAGCTGTTGTAGGAGTTTGGAGCTTCTAATAATAATAGAGATACCTGAGACAACTGCTATTAGTCAGAACATAGTTTAGCAGTTTAACCATTGGTGTGAATCCTGTGCCTCCTGCCAATAAAAAGAGATCTTCTACAACTTCAACTTGCGCCTTTCTGAAGTTACCTTCAGGATTACTCACAGAAATATAATCCCCTGAAGAAGAAAAACCAAACAGTGCAGTCAAAGAAACGAAAATAATGGTGCAATAAACATCCATTCACCACAGTAAACCCAAGTTTATATTGGGTCACATTTTAAAGGATCATAAGCATTTATAAACTATTATTCTTTAGGAAAAGATTGAAAAACAAGTAATTTGGGGGAAGAGTTAGCAGCTTAATTTTTAAACTACTTACTAGGTAACATAAAAAAATTAAATACATTTTGAGAACATTTTTTTTAATTCAAAGAAAAAGCACCACAAGGGTAATAGAAGAAAAGACAGCCTTGGGATGCCATGAAAACAGAGTTAAAGGGGGGAAGAAACCATACCTATTTGTACAGAATCAAGTACAGGTGTGAACAGTCCATTAGGATATATTTTGATCATGAAATATATATGCATCTTTTCATTGCAAGAGGGGTCTTTGAATGGTACCAAGGAAGACGACACAGGTGTATAAGGCTTCACTATGTCTGTGCCTAGGAAGAAAACTGAATGTTAAGCATCCATGCCATCTTTAAGCATCTTTACAGCAAGCTGAGATGGTAACAAATCAGGATTCTTTTATGTAAACCCATTTTGAGAATGATTTATTTATAAGTGGCACATAAATACTGCAATCAATCAGGTTTTTACAGTAATTGCCCCACACTTTTAAAAGTTTCATTTTGAAGGGGAGAGGAGGACAGCTATTTTTTTGGTGTTTTTTTGTAAGGTAAAAATTGCCTCTTATGTTAGGCAATATTGTTTCCTGTAAGTGGATTTACAAAATTGCTGATGGTATATTAATACTCTGGTGATGTTAATACTGTGCTGTTGGCTTTAGTGTATTCCTGTCACTACTTTATCGTTTTTGAATATTTCTGAAAGCAGTATTTTAATACAGTGGTTTTTAATCTTTTTTGTGCCATGAAACCAATAAATAAAGTACATTGCAAGTTTTTAATTCAAAATGTAACACAATTCCACAGTTAGCATAATGACTAGCATTCCAAGTATTTCACTGTAAAAAGGAATTTATTTCTTTATTAAGTTGGCCTATTCACTTGCTTAATTTGATCAAAAACCTGTCTGGTTTTATAAATGTTTTAATTACCTGTTGAAGAACTAAAGAGTCATCTCCCATGAGATCAGCAGAAAGAACAATTTTTCTGGATTTACAAGAATCCCAAATAACTGAATTAATGTCACTTTGATAAAGTGTATAGTAGTACAATATAATGTCTTTAACTAAAAGGTTTTTGAGGTTTTTTTAAAAAAATTCTAGTGGTTTTGCATATTGCTTTTGCATTGGGCTTATTATGGATTATTTTTGTAGGCAAGGTCAACTGTCTGGACAAGCATATATTACACAAAATACCAAAATCAATCAAAACAAAGAATTTGTTGTGCACAGAATACAACTTATTTTCAAAACTGGGAATATCTGAGCCATACCAGGTCAATTTGAGTACAACTATATACCATATATAATCATGTATAAATCAAAAAATTTATGCCTAAAAATTGACTAGAAAAACCTGGCCCCGACTTATATTAGTATAGGGGGAACACAGTAAATACCTTAAAGTCACATGATGGGTGGATGGCCCAAGCTGTTCCGAGTACTATGTTTGTAGGCCAGGGAGCTGCAGAGCCTTCTGAGCATGCTCAGAAGCAGCTGAGGAAAATGAATGGAGTCCTATGGAAAGTGAAACTGAGCCACACCGCGTGTTTACTAATGAGTAAGCAGCCATGCCATGGTGCGTTGGAAAGGGCAGGCCGAGACGAATGCAACACTGCCAGAATGGTCTTGATTCGATGAACATAGGCTCTAAAAATACTCAAGAAGGAAGCCCCTCTCTCTAAGCTGAGAAGTATTGAACCTTATGGAAAGCGAAACTGAGCTACAGGGCTGCATTTACTCATGAGTATGCAAATGGTTACTCCTGAGATAAGTTCAGGAGGCTCTTCAACCTCTATGTGTGAGGATTGTGCGTTCACATGTGAAAGGTAAACGGGCTGCTTGGAAAACAGGCAGAAAGCTATTGAGTAGGGTCTTTTCAGGATGAGCTTTCAGACCACGTGCTCTCTTTTGTTCCAGAGGTACTGTGAGGTACTTATGAGGTACACAGAGGTACTTATGCTGCTGAGGTACTGTGCAAACTATTGGGGGGGAGAGAGAAATGGACTCTTATTACTCCCAAGTAGTATTCCCAGGCAGGTATGCTGCTCTTCTCCCAAGTCATATAGGAGAATCTGAGGGAAGAAGAGGCAACACACACACACACACACACACACACACACACACACACACAGAGAGAGAGAGAGAGAGAGAGAGAGAGAGAGAGAGAGAGAGAGAGAGTTTCCTGCCTCTTCCTTGCAAGAACATAACAAACCAACTTAGGGGGAGGAGGTAATTGTATGGAAATTGCAGAAGATTACCCTGAGGGAATGGTATCAGCAGTGGCCCCCTGTCTGTCAGCCAGGAATTACAGCGTTAACCCTAGTAGAGACTTTGCCTGCAGCTAGTTCACAACTGCAGCCGGTTGGGGATAACAAGGCTCCTAGGGATAAAAGGAGCTCCTGGGAGGAGCAGTGATGTGGGTGCAGCGAGCTGGAAAAGGGCTGTGGACGGACGGATGTAGTGGGGAATATTTGAGGCTATTGGGACTGGGATTGTGGCTGGAACTAAGGTTGCTCTTGGAGATTGTGGGGAATTATTGTGGGGCTGCTGTGCCCCTGGAGTCACCAACTGGTGGAGGAAGGAAGACCTTTGTGGCTGAGCAGGCAAGCTGACTGCATTTTGCCTTCTCATGGGTGGTGGGGTTTAGTGGTGCCTTGTGTAAAATTAAGGTGGTTTTGGATGATAGAAGGGAAACTAATTAGCTTACTGTGAACATAAGATTGCAGAGAGAGAATTTGGCACAACAGTTATCCCTGCAGAAGCCAGCTCAAGCCCGTAAAGGGCTCTGCAAGCAGGCAAATTGAGTGACATGCATTCCTCTAGTCCAGGCAGATATGCTTAATCAGTTCTAGCCTTGAACAGTGCTAAAAGGTTTGGGAACAACTGGTCTAATAGTTGCTTGTTATGTTGCTGTTTTATTTTGTTTTTTCCCTGCACTTTAATAAATAGGTAGACTGTACAGTTCTTAGGTAACAATTATTGGTAGATCATTTGTCAGAATCTGGTGTTGGGTAAAATCAGACAAAGTGGTCTAATTCAAAGAATTGCAGATACCCCTAAGTTCTCCCCTCGACTTTACTTGTCCATGGGGCATGGCAAATGGCATGAATTTTGGCTTAAAACTTACCCTTATACTCAAGTATAAGGCTTATCGACTTATACTCAAGTGTATAAAGTAGACGTTTTTCGCTGAGCAATGACTTAACTTGTGCAGGCATTTTTATACATTGCCTTTGGAAAAGTCAGAACTGGGATTGACAAAAGCTGGAAGAGGTAGTAAAAGGTTTTCCTCCCACTATATTACCTGTAATTGTTTGTTTGAGGTAAAGGTGGTGCCCAACTGGGACATGGAGATGAGTTCCTGGTGGTAACATTAAAGAAAAGAGTCTAGTATCATGAGTGACGTTAGCCTTCGACATCAATTTGCATTTTCTGTAGTACAGACCTTGAAAATACAGAAATAGAGTTTCATTCAATTCATGCAACTTAGTATTATATTCCTAGATCATTATATAGACATTTGTTTAAACACACGCTTTCATCATTTGCAAAGTGTACTCTACTGTTTAAGAAATGTAGACCCTGCCTTTCAGACTGAGAACCTCTCAAGACAGCTTACATGTAATATAAAATAAAATAAGGCACTTTTAATACATTAACACTGAATATTGGGTTGTTTCCCAAATTATCCTTCTGCTCACAAAGGGACTTGCAGAGTTGGAAGCAAAAGCAAAAGGTTCCTGTGCACAGAAATACAAATGGAATTTTGACTTAACTTGGCTTGGCACTTGCTCGAGTTGCTGTACAGTGCGTTTTGCAAGACCGCACAAGCATTTTGCATGTAACCTTTCTTCCATCCACACACCTGCCTAATCTCACACAATGTAAAATGCCACCAGGCTTCCATGTGTGCTTCTTAGGGTACAACTCATTAGAAACAGCACAGAGAAGCAATTAAAAATACCAAAACAAAACCACCAAAATCTACAAGATTTGGACAGACAAAAATGCTTCTGGATGCTTCTGCAGGCCATTCTGAGACCCATGGAGGCCAGAGTGCGTTAGCGGCCCGGAATAGGCCTCTGGAGGTGCCTGGAAAGTCATTCTGCCAGCAGCGTCGCGAGCTAGCACCCCCCTTCTAGAATGGATCCAATTTTGAGCCAAACACTACCAGAGGCAAGCAGAAGGACCCAACTCTGGAGTGTGGTCTGGAGGTTGAGCTGTTGCCTTTGCCTGAAGATGCTAAGCAGGATCAGCCTTGGATCGGCCTTGGATGGGAGACTGGAAGTCACTGACAGAGCTTGTGGAGGAATGAGAGGAGTCAGCTGACAAAAGAACTGGCCAAGGTGTGATCTGTGGTGGACTGTGAAGGCTCAGAAGGTGCAAGAGTGCAGCCAGGATCATGACCACACATTGAAAGGGAAACATCTGAAGAAACTGAGGGTTCTGTGAATGGTACATAGAACAACAGTTGTAAAATCCCCAATTGAAAAATGGGGTTTATGAACAGCCTGCCCATGTAAACCGCCTTGAGTCCAGTGAAATCCGGAGAAAGGCGGTATAAAAATGCATCAAATAAAATAAATAAATAAACTCAAAACCCCACCACACATGGGATTGCAACCCACCAGTGGGTCACCACTCACATTTTGTGAAACCTTGCTGTAAAAGTTTCTGAAGCTGGCTCTGTGCAGGCAAAGATTTGCATGTATGACTGCACAAAGAAGGATTGGGGGTTCTGAACATACAGTATAAAATTCTGAAACAGACTTGAGAAACTTTGTGCTCCGTATAAAATTGGCAGAAATGTAGGAAGAAAGGGAAATGAACAGGATTCTTAGCATCATACTGATGAAACATATATTGTTCATTCCAAACCATGGCAGCAAAAGCACACAGCAAAAACACCCTGCTTCACACAACTGCTTCTGTTGAAAAGCACAGGTCCCTTAGTTAGTTGATCTCTGCCAAAGGGTGACTATCTACCTTAGGAGACCAAGCCAAACTGTTAAGTTCAAGGGGGGAGGGAGGGAAGCCAGTCTTGTACATGACAAAGCTACTTACCTCTGTCTGTGCATTTGACAAAGGTGTTATGGCTTTCCAGGGGCTGCCCAAGTGTTTTCCAAGAGAGACTTTCTTTCTTTTTCAAGACAAACTCTACCTTCCCCGCTTTTTCAGAGACCTGTACTAATATATATATATAGTGTTGTTCTATACTTAATATAGGAACAATACTTAGTACAAAAAAATACAATTACAAAGTAATGCAATCCACCAACAAAGCTGCTGGGCAACCTCCATTCATGTGTGAAAGTCCATGTGTGAAAGTCCATTGAAGCATCACTGAAATGAACCAGTAATCTATTTTGATCCAATAGGAATAGGAATATGTATTTAATGACTTCTTTAGAGAGTTCCCAAGGGATGGTCTGAAAGCAAATAGTGCAGCAACCTTGCTGAAACAGATTCTGGTCAGTGCCCAGGCAGAAGACTGCCAGCAGACCCAATGAATGCAACCTTGAATTCCGTAAAAAGGGTCAGATATAAGCAAATGTAATAAAGTTATAACATTATTTTGTACACGTTTTAACATCCTTAGTTATTTTTGTCCAGTATTTCCAACAAGCAGCTTACCTAGACGTTTTTGCACATACAGCATGGCAGCAGGAAGGCTGGCACACATATATAATTATGGGAAAACAGCAAGAATTCATAGAAGCTAGAATCCAAAGCCCTGTGAAACAGAGGACTCCAAGGAGGCTTTTGCCTTGTTTTCCTTGAACAGCTTCCCTCATGAGGCATGGCAAATTGTCATGCTATGTCACAAATTACTTTTGAAACTCCCCTCAAAAGCAGTTCACTGTTCAAGGTTTAAAAAAAAAATTCCACTGGGCCAGCACAAGCCACTTGTATGAGCTAAAGCAGTTGCCTGGAGTTGCCTATTCTCACTTCATTAGAATAGAAAGAGCTCAAAGGAATTATGAAAAAAAAAGATATCGTGTTCGCAGAATTTCAGCAAACATTAATATACTGCAATGACTAAATCAAGTTTAAAAAAAGAAGCAGTTGGCCCAAGACGGCATTTTCAATTCTAAAGTTGAGACAAGGAACCATTGTCATTCTGAAACATAAATGAATGCTGTGCTCTTATTGTAGAATACTATATACACACTGTATGTATACAGTATACATTCATATACTGTATACATGCATGGTGGATCATGTACCGCATGTTAAAATAATCCAATAGCTACATCAGCAAATAAATGATTAAGCTTGGGGTGGAGGGGAAAACATTCTATTGTGGAAGTGTATCATTTAAATCTCTAAAACTGTTACCTTGCAATTATGCAGAAAATATTATCAAGCATGACATAAAAGAAACATTCTTTCTATTACAAAATATTTTACAGCCCAGAGTGTTTATATTATTGATGTGAAAGGTTATCAAGCTATATGTTAACCGAACGGGCAAAAAAGCACATATGTTTGCAATAGGGAAAGATGAAACATACTTACCTATCATATCCTCATGAACTGTGAAACTCAACTCTAAAATGAAAACATATACGTAGATTTAGTAGAAACCTCACTTCTGCCTACAGTGATTATTAGTGGTAACGTCCATTTAATGTGAAGGTGAGAAAGAGAATAGGAAACATTTCTTGCATCAAGCATTGAACTGTGGCCATAGTATAAACAAAGTTAGGAGGTTCAATACTGGAAAACCCATATGCTACCATTACATGAACATGGGCAGCACAATCCAAGTGCTACCTTGGGCCGAAGCAAGCAGCTTGCGTCAAGCCAACACTGTCATGCACGTGCAGTAAAACACGTGTGCACCAGCCCTGCTGCTGCAGCGTCAATGCAAACAGCTTGCGTAGTCGCTGCAGCACCGGCATAAGCTGCAAGTGTGCCACCCGGGGGGGGGATGCACGGATACAGCCTTTAGGCCGCATCCAAACCTCCATCCTCAGGCTGCAGGGCTTGCTTGGACCTGCGCCAGCTAAATAGCGGGCACAGATCCGAGAAAGCCCATCGGGGAGGCTGGTGCCTATGCTGGGATAAGGGTGCAAACATGCCCTTGCCCTGTAGAAGCTCCAGCGCATTCCCAACCTGCATTGAATACAGCGCAGGCCTGCTGGTTAGGATTGCGCCCTCAAGCTCAGTGAGTGCCATATGAATTAATCTTGTACTCATGCACTTCTTTCTCCTCCTTTCTTAGTATGCTCCTTCCTGTCAGCATACTAATTTGCCACTACAGGCATATCAGATGCATTATGGATTGTGCAAGCCATAGTTTACCTGAAAACCAGACTTGGCAACCACACTTTGGTGACAAACAGAAAGCGTGAGTGAAAATAGCAAAGCAAAGAGAATGAGCTAGTGATTCATTCACATATTATGAAACAATGATTCATAATATGAATAAACAGAGATACAGTTAAGCCAGGATCCAAGAACATGGTGTGTACACACAACTGAAGCTTCACTTATTATTTTCTTCACAATTCCTAGAGTAAAGATTCCTTGCACAGGAAGTAGAAAATCGTAATGGCACCTCCCTCCCTCCCCTCCCCCCGCAGGCTTGGTCACAAAACATAAGTACAACCCTGATAATTTGCCAGGTTTTAACAGTGCCTGAAGTGGCCAACTCATTTGATGGTCACTATTCCACTGCTATTTCCACTCACTGCTTGGACAGAGAATCTGCTTTTGCAAATGATCAGTAATCGCTCTCCAGCAATGGAAACCACTGAAAACAAACCTCCACTTGCACAAATGAGTCTCCCCAGCATGAACACTTTACATCTTCTGATCCTAGCCTTAAAATGTAAACACTGGATTATATCCCAACATTTCCTTCTTCCAGATCAAGGAGTTCTTAAGATACCAGTTAAGTACAAACATATGGTATATCTTAATTTGGGAACAATCCACAATCCACTGAAGTCAATGGTAACGATGTAGACATTTCAACAGAATTGGAGTGCATTTATGCCTAATTTTAATTCCCGCACTAGAAGAATTTGCCAATAAAACTCTTACCAACATTTAAAACATACGAGAAGCCATTCACAATGATCTCTCCTCTCAGTCTACCTTCTTGAAGGTCAGCTATCACCAACTCAGAGTTCATATCCTTACAGAGAGGGGAAAAAATTGAGCCATTTCAAGGTGGCTGTTAAAACCAAGAGATAACAATTCATTATTATTGCACTATCAGCGTGCATGGCACTTTACAAAGTAACCACAAATATAGATCCTGCTGTGAAGAACTTATTTGACACAGGGGAGACAACAGAGAAAGGGAAGGTAGATGGAGGTGAGAATAAACCAAGATGGGCCTGACAAGAGCCAGGAAGGTGTAGCGGTTCTGGAGCTGGACTTGGACCCGGAAGATCCAGGTTCAAAACCCCACTCAGCCATGAAGCTTCCTGGGTGACCTTGGACCAGTCACTACCTCTCAGCCTCACCTACCTCACAGGGTCGTTGTGAGAACAAAAGAAGGGAAGGAACCATGTACGCCACGCCAAGCTCCTTGGAGGAGCAGTGAAATAAATTTTTGAGAAAACAAACTGGAAGAATATGCATAGATAACTTCATAGACTTAGTAAGGAATGAAGACTATAGGGTTGTGCCAAAGACTTCACAGAAAAGGTAAATTGTGAGGAGGAGCTTCAAGGAAGAGAGAGAGACGGCATCACACAGGAGACAGTTGCAAGCATATGGAGCAGTAACTAAAGAACAGGAGGCAGAAGATAGTGTTAGAGCAGGAGGATAAAAAACCATGGGGAGAGTTACAATGGGATATGATGGCAGAGAGATAGGAAACAAAACAAAAAGGATGAAAAGGTTCTTGGCAGCAGATAGGAAGCCACTGTATGGGGGGGGGCAATCACTCAGAATATGGATAAAAGTAGTGCGTAATTTGGGGCTCATAGGAAAACCAAAAATACTTTTGTAATTTTTTTATAATCATTTACCTTTTGTTTAGTGTATATGACCACAGTGACTGAAACATCTGTCTGGAACCAATCATAACTGAAATATAATGGGGGAAAAATACATCTTTTGAAACAATGCACTTAAACAGCTTTGTGTGTACATTCTGAAAAACGACAGAACCCTGCTGGATCAGGCTAAAGCTTCCCGCTTCCCATAGTGGCCTGCCACAGGGCAACTATTGGAGAATGAGCTGTAATAATTACACTCTACCCATTCATGGGAATTCTCTAGGAGATGTTATTGGGATCTAAGAATTCTATCCATAGAGATATAATAACTGCAAGTAGCTGAAATAGAGCAGTACCTGGGAATGACCTCTTTAGAACTATCCAAGACTTTATTTTTAAATAACATACCTACGAAAAAAATGAAAATGTTATATGCATAAGATACAGGACGGACCTGAAAACCAAATGAATTTTAGTCAGCATATTATAAATGAATACAATACCAGTTTTATTATTATACCAACACTGGATATTCACTATTATCAAGGAAATGTCTTTAATCCTCTTTTGAAAGAAAGAAGACTTTCCATTTGATCTACCCTCCACAATACACATGAATGGATGGAATATGCAATTTCACAATTTCCTGTTCGCTATAAATCTGCTTGCATTTTTGAATAATAATTCTTATCCGGACTAAATATCAGGTCAGCATTTTTACTCCGATAAACTCCAGGCTACCAGAACATTAGCTTCAGTTCACACAGCGGTCTACTTAAAGTTGGTTTAACAAAAATCATTGAATCATTCATACGAATTCCACATGCTGATTTTGACAATTAAAGCCCTTAAATGGTATGAAGTCAGGATATCTTAGGACGCAATCCTAATCGATTTTCCAGCACTGACATAGCAGTGCCAATAGGGCATGCTGCGGGGCATGTGGCATGTTGCACAACTCCTGCAGTTGCAGGGCAGTCATGGAGACCTCCTCAAGGTAAGGGAATATTTGTTCCCTTGCCCCAGGGCTGCATTGTCCTTACCACAATGCAGGAAAGTTGGTTAGGAATGCACCCTTAAAGACTACGATATAAAAATGTATCTATTCACCTTGGAAGGTCATGCTCCATATTCCCCTCTCCATTTGTGATAGCCAGCCTGTCTCTGTTGTTGCCTGTTTGTGTGATTCTAACTATTCTAAAGTGATTTACACTTTACCAACATAGTGTAATGGTTATTGCATCAAAATTTGACTAGGGTTCAACTCCCTGCTCAGCCACGACGCTCATTGGGTCATCTGAGGCAAATGATGATCTCTGGGCTTAACTCTTTTCACAGGGTTGTTGTAATGATACACAGGGAAGAGATCGTGTATGTTGCCGTAAGCTCCTCGGAGGAAGGATAAGATAAATATACAACAAACTAAAGTGATTCGGTTCAGATAAAGTTTACTCAGAACTATTTTAAACTTCCTGGACCTTCCAGGCAACAGCCACTCTGTTTTGGCACCACAGCATCAGGATAGGTTCACACATTACTGTTTGGCTCAACTACCATAACCATCCACCTGGTCACACAGGCATCCTGTACAAACGCTTATTCTCACATGCAACACCACAACTATCCTAGACGGGTTTTGCACATTGAAACCATTCAGAGAAATGTCAAGTGTTTATGGTGTGGGGGGGGGGGCAGAAGGTGTTAGAAAGCCACAATATTAACTTCTAAAGCTAACCAGCTGCTCTCCCTAGTACCTGGCCTCCATCCCACTATACCAGTTCTCTTTGCCTCTATTCCAGTTGCCAGGAACAAGACTATTCCAGTTGCCTTTGTATCAATCCTTCCTTTCTATCTATCACCTTTTACAAGGCCACAGTGCGACCTCTCCAAAGTACTAGATTGGATTGCTGCAATCTTTGGCGGTACATCCACTGAAATTCATGGCAATTCCTTGTATGAAACAGTATTTAAAGGAATTCCTTTAAATTCTGCAATTCTGGATCCACTGAAGTCAATTGCCTATACTAGGATACAGAGATATCCCCTGCAACGATTACAAGGACAGCAGTGGCTAGAAAGCTCAGAGGAAAAGAGAACCAATATATGCAAAGCCCCTTTCCAAGTCAAACAAGGCGGTTATGAAATAGATTCTATTGCTAGCAAAGCGACACACAACAAGGTTGGGGTAAAGAGCTTCCTCATGCTATTAGGCGTGCCATTTCAACTTTTCCATCTAAATATAGTTCTGTTTGTTTGGAAATATGCCCTTCACTAGAGAATGGAAGTGACCTTCAAAAACGCTGACCTCATTCTCAGGTATTATCTAACAGGCCACGTCTGAATGGGAAAGAAAGAATCAAACCCCAGAAGGATTTTTTGATGAAAAGGCCACAGTCAGTAAGGACGGGATCTCATTATTCTTCTACTCTAATATTAAGCACAGGAGCCCCTCAAGGCTGTGTGCTGAGCCCCTTCCTTTATTCTCTGTACACATATGATTGCACCCCACTGTACAGCACCAATACTATTATTAAATTTGCAGATGATACGACAGTAGTGGGGCTGATTAATGAGAATAACGAGACTGCGTACAGAAAGGAAGTAAAAGGGCTGATACTGTGGTGTAAAGAAAACCATCTTACACTTAATGCTAAAAAAACTAAAGAGCTTATTATCGATTTTAGGAGAAAGAGAGATGTGCATTTGCCTTTGTATATAAATGGTGAGGAGGTGGAGAGGGTTGGCAGTTTCAAATTTCTGGGCACCCACATTTCATTGGACCTTACATGGACGTTAAATGTTGATATGCTAGTGAAGAAAGCGCAGAAGAGGCTGTACTTCCTAAGGGTGCTTGGGAGGATGAACCTTTCTCAGCGTCTACTTTTAGCCTACTACCGTAGCACCATCGAGAGTGTCCTGACGTACAATATTTTAGTATGGTACGGGAGCAGCTCTGTAGGGGATAAGAAGGCACTACAGAGAATTATTAAAGTGGCCCAGCACACTATCGGGCTCCAGCTACCCACCCTTGATGATATTTTTGCCACCCGCTGTTTAAAGAAATCACATAACATCCTTAGAGACTCTTCCCATCCTGATTACAACCTTTTTGAACTGTTGCCTTCTGGCAGGAGATATAGGGCTATTAGAACTCGGATGACACGTTTCATAAACAGTTTTTACTCTAGAGCCATAACAGCATTGAACAACGAACTCAAGTACCAGTAGATGGGGGCAGTCGGACTGTACTATTGTCTATTGTGTGGATGTTTGTGTTTTATAAAGAGGAATTTCAAGGGGGGGTAGGGGGTGGGGGATGTGGGGGGACTGTTGGGAACTTAGTGTGTGTGTTGGTTTGGTCTCTGGGTGTCAGTGAATTTCATTGTGTAATACAATGACAATAAATACATGATGATGATGATGATGATGATGATGATGATGATGATGATGATGAT